>PVLD010011758.1:0-63724 GCA_004027595.1 Dinomys branickii
TAATTTTATTTTAAAGACAAAAGAATGGAGACATATGAACCAGAAAAGCCATAAACAATACAGAAAATACAAAGTTATACAGAATATAGTAGGGAATTAGCACTGGATGTTGTATTACATAGTTATCTTCACATTAGTTAACACAAAAACATTAAAGGAAATACCAAATTATAGAGAAGATAGTAGGGAATTTGCACTGTCTGGTCCTTACTTTGAGTGTCACTTGCTGTCTCCAGTGCAGGATCCCTCAGCCTGCTGGCACAGACTTTTCTAGCTTCCACCACTGACCGTTGGGCATTCCCAGGGCAGATCCTTGAAACAGACTTGCGTGAGACATTGTCGTGGGCTCTTGGCCTCCAGTTGGACTTGAGGGGGCATCGTTACAGGCTCTTGGTCTTCAGCTGGGCTCATATACGACATTGCTGTGAGATCCAGGCCCTCACCGGATTCTTTGGGTCTCCAGTGTGTGGACAGATTTCCTGCATTCTTTTGTAGTTGACTCTTTGAGTGACTAGTATAAAATAATCCTATAAATTATGCGTCCTGTATTAAATTGTTTTCCTTGTAAACCCTAACTACAATAGGCACATTGTATAACTAGGCTAAAGAGATCTCCTCAAATATTTATCACTTATTTATGGCAAAATGTCCAAAATCCTTTCTTCTAGCTTTCTGAGATATACACTACCCAAATGATACTCTAACACAGACATGTACAAAAAACTGCCAGCAGTATTGGGGATGCAGTTTAGTAGTGCAGTGCTAATCTACCTCATGCAAGGCCTGGGTTTGATCCCCAGCACGACAATGAAAAGCAAGCGTTGGACAAAATGCAATTAGGAATATTATACAAGGGGCTGGGGATATAGCTCAGTGGAATAAGTGCTTGCCTGGCAAGGTCCTGAGTTCAATTCTCGGTACAGCCAAAAAATAAAAGGAATATTATACAAGATAATCTGTTTGTATTCTTCAAGAAAAACTGTTGTACATTGAGACTGAGGAGATTTAAGTAACTATAATGTGGGATCCTGGATTGGATCCTGTATAAGAAAAAGAATACTAGTTGAAAAATTTGTGACATTTGAATAAGGTACATAAATTATTGCACTAACAGTGTTGTGTGTGATAATTTAATGTCATGTGCATGCGTGTCTGTGTGTGCATGTTTCCAGTAGTACTGGAGATTTTGGAGAGAGCACTGGGAACCAAACGCATGACCTCACACTTGCCAGGCAGGCACTGCACCACTGAGGTATATCCCCAGCCCAGTACTGGGGACTGAACTCAGTGCCTTCGCACTGAACTACATCCTCAGCTTTGTTGTTTTTCTTTTTTTTGAGACAGGGTTTTACTATGTAGTTCAGGCTGGCCTTGAGCTCACTATATAGTTCAGGCTGGGCTTGAACTTGCAGCGATCTTCCTGCCTCTGCTTCATTTTTAATTTCTTTCCGAGACCCCATTGCTCAGGCTGGGGCTCACACTTGGGATCCTACCTCAGCTGTCCAGGGTGCTGAGATAACAAGCATTCACCACTAGGCCTGGTTCATATCCTGGTTTGAAAGTTTTTTAATGATTACACTATGGTTGCATAACCTGTTGATATTAGGGGAGACTGGGTGAAGAGTATATGGAACTCCATGTACTATTTTTGCAAGTCTTAAAGTAAAAAAAAATAAATAAAAAGGAATTATGTACCTAAATGAAAACCTAAAACATACAACTTGTGGAAGAAAACAGAACAGTATCTTAGTAGCCTTGGGCTAGGCAAACATTCTTTTCTTTTTTCTTTCTTTCTCTTTCTTCTTTTTTCCTTTTCTTTTCTTTCTCTTTTTTGTTGAGCAAACCATATATGTACCACATGACCCAGCAATTCACTTCTAGATAGGTGCCCAAGAGAAAATGTCCCACTATGGTTTATGAAAGTGCCTTTCCAAAGGCTCATGGAGTGAAGACTATCACCAGCCTGTGCTGGTGCTGGGAAATGAGCCCTTTAAAAGGTATGGCCTCACTGGAAGTCTGGCCCTATCAGTACAGGACGATGAAGGGACATAGAGAACATAGCCCCTCCTCTTCCCTGCTTTTGTACTGGGCTATCAGGTGAGGAAGCTTCCTCTGCTGCAGGCTTCTACCATGATGGATGGTGCTACCGCAGGTCCAAAGCAACAGGGACAATTGGGGATAGATGGAAACATCCAAAACTGTGAGTGGAAAGAAGCCTTTCCTCCTTTTGGGTACATCTGTCTCAGGTATTTCTTACAGTAACTGAGAGCTGACTGATACATGTCCATGGACATGAGTATTAACAGTACCTTTATTTTTAACAGCCCAAACTGGAAACAACTAAACATCCATCAGCAGATGAGTAGATAAACTATGATATATCCAAAATGGCATGCTAGTCTGCAATTAAAAGGGATCAATTATTGGTGCAGGCAACATATGGGTGAGTCTCAAGACAATTACACCAAATAAAAGAACACACCCCCTGTACGATCCTACTTAGGTAAAATTTTGGAAAATGCAAATGAAGCAGGGCAGGGTGGTGCATGCCTATAGTCTGTAATCCCAGCACTTTGGGAGGCTAAGGCAAGAGGATCGTGAACACAAGCCCTCGACCTGAGCAATTTTGCAACATTTAGACCCCACCTCTAAATAAAAAATGAAAAAGGATAGGAGATGTAGTTCAGTACCAAGGCCCTAGGTTCAGTCTCCAGGAAAACACACACACACACACACCACACACGCACACCACACATGCACAGAGGCAAACTAAACTGGTGTTTCAAAAGCAGTTGTGGGATGGGAGGATGAAAGGACGGGATTATAAGGACCATGAGGAGACTTTCAGGACTGTTGACATGGTCACCACAGTGATTGTGGCTATACCTTTTTTTTGGTATTGGAACTCCAACTCAGGACCTTGTGCTTACCAGGCACGCACTTGTACCGCTGAGCTATATCCCCAGCCCAGATTGTGGCTATACTTACATGAGTATCCACACTTCAGTTATGTGGATACACGCCTAACGTGTGTATGGAGGATATCCCATGAAGCTGTTTTTTTTTTTTATTTTGTCTTTTTGAGACAGGGTCTCACTATGCAGTCAGGCTGGCCTTGAGCTTACTTTGTAGCCCAGGCTGGTCTCGAACTTGCCATGATCCTCCTGCCTCAGCCTCCCAAGTGCTGGGATTACAGGCATGCGCCACCACGCCTGGCCCCACAAAGCTGTTTAATCAAATACATGGAGATGCCAAGCACAAATTACCAATTAGGTCCTTAGTATGCCAATGGACAGAGAATTCACCATAAGGACCAGTCCCATACCTGAAAATCCATGACAAGGAAGATCTGAGTAGACCATCAACACTACTTCGTAAACACCTTCTTTTGTTTTCTCTCTTCACGTGAATCCTAGCCAGCCAGCTGTTTATGAAAGAAAATGTTGTGGGCTGGGTGTTTCTGGAAGCCACCCAGGCCAGTTCCTCTCCAGCTACCTCCTGGAAGAATGGAACTGAAGCTTGTGGTGTTTTCAGAAGGAGTGGAAGATAAGCAATGAAGGACCGGGCCCCAGGGGCTGGGTTAGGCTGGGGCTGAGCCATTTAAAACTGTGTAATCCTGGATGTGATGGCGCACACCTGTAGTCCCTGGAGTTAGGAAGGTGAGGCAGGAAGATCCACTGTGAATTCGAGGCCAGTCTGGGGTACACAGTGAGTTCAAGGTCAGTTTGAACTACATAGGAAGACCCTGACTCAAGAAAACAAACAGATGGTGGTACTGGGGATTGAACCCAGAACTATGGCACTGAGCTACAGCCCAGCTTTTTTACTTTTTGTTCTGAGACAGTCTCAATAAATTGACAGTCTGGGCTCAAACCTGCAATCTCCTCCCTTAGCGTATGAGAGTGCTGGGATTACAGATGTGTACTACTATGCCTGGCTGCTTCAAAAATTCTTGTTTGTGGTTGAGACTAGTAAACTTTGACTTTTCAGTCACACAGAACTGGGCTGTTTTCTTATCTATACCTATTTCCACTACCCTTCTTCACTATGGCAATTTGCCATGATTTACCTTGTTATGGTGGAAGTGGAATAGGTCTGTGGGCTAAAAGAACAAAGACAGATCTGCACACACATTTATGTTAATAAAAATACTGTAATATGTGATGAAATGCTATAGAGAAGGGAGAATTTTTAAAACATATAACCATACACTTTATTATTAACTTTTATTTTTTAGATAGGGTCTTGCTACACAGTTTGGGGTGGGCTTGGACTCCAGATGTAGTGTGCACGCACGTGTGTCAAGGCTGGCTCTGGGGGGTGCTTTGGGTCATTTCTGTGCCTGCCTTTTGCAGGGGATCTGTGAGGACCCTACAACTCCAGGTGATGGTGTTTTATTGCTGGTTTTAATTACTGAAACAGGCTCTTGCCGGGTGTGGTGGCTCACACCTGTAATCCCAGCACTCAAGAGGCTGAGGCAGGAGGATCACTGCAAGTTTGAGACCAGCCTGGGATACAAAGTGAGCTCAAGGCCAGCCTGAACTGCATAGTGAGACCCTGTCTCAAAAAGAAAAAGAAAAAAAGAAACAGGCTCTTACTCAGCACATGATACCATCTGCCAGCTGTGTATACTGGAACTTGGCTTTCCTTCCTTCCTTCCTTCCCTCCTTCCTTCCTTCCTTCCTCCCTCCCTCCCTTTCTTCCTCCTTCCCTTCCTTCCCTCCTTCCTCCCTTCCTGCCTCTTCTGTATTTTATTTTTCATACTTTCTTTTTTTTCCCTCCTTCTTCTTTTGTGCTGAGATGTTAGCTGTGGGCAACCACACTCCTGCTTCCGAAACCATTTAGATTTTCTTACTTTTTTTTTTTGTCTTTTTGAGACAGGGTCTTGCTATACAGTTCAGGCTGGCTTTGAGCTCACTGTGTAGCCAAGGCTGGCCTTGAACTCCCAACAATCCTCCTGCCTCAGCCTCCCCAGTGCTGGGATTACAGGCATGCGCCACCATACCCAGCTGATTTTCTTACTTTAAATTAAGGTGGTTCTTACGAACTCTCCCCAGCCTGGCCTCTCACGAAGAATCTTTTTTTTTTTTTTTTTGGTACCAGGAATTGAACTAAGGATCTTGTGCTTTCCAGGCAGGCACTGTGCTGCTGAACTGTATCCTTGGTCCGAGAATCTTTCTATACTGGGGGGAAAAAAGATTAGGCTATGGGAAGAAGTCCAGGAAGTCTTAATCCAAGTGTCCAAAATCCCCACAATGAATCGGATGTACTGGCGCATGCCTGTAATCCCAGTACTTGGGAGGCTGAGGCAGGAGGATTGCTGTGAGTTAGAGGGCAGCCTGGGCTATATAGCGTGGCCCTATATCAAAAAGCAAAACCAAACCAAATGGAAACAAAGCAAAACAGTTCTCCCCACAATGAACACCTTGTAGTAGGTGCTCAATTTACTGTTCCTTCATGTTTTGTCCCGTTTTTGCTTAGTCTTACCAAACCCCTCTTCCTCAAAAGCATTAGCTTACACGTCACTGCGGTTTTTGCAGTTTCCTGTGGAATGTCCTTCTCAGAATAAAGGGCCATGACAGGAAATGAAGCTCTGGAGAGAATAAAGCATGTGGTAATTGTTAAGTGCAAAGGCTATGGAGGCCCCCTCTGGCTCTTAACGCGTGAAAGATGGTTTTTTTTGTTCTGTACCGGGAATTGAACTCACGCTTACCAGGCAGGCGCTGCGCCACCGAGCTAAATGCCCGGCTCCTCACGCGTAAAAGGTGATGAATTTATCTCATAAAGGTAACTGGACCAAAAAGGACATTCCTTTAGAGGTTACAACATCTTGTCTAGCACTGAACACACGGGAAATGCAATGCCCCGCCCCACGCAGGAGACGCTCCTTGACCGCCTTTCGGTTCTCCACACAGAGCTCCACGTTCGCGCTGCCACGTCTCCTCGCCCACGCTCCTGGGTCCCGGGTTTATCAGACTGGGGCCCGCACTAGGTACCGGGCTCACCGGGCCGCACCTCACACCCTGCCTGCACCCTGCTATTGGCTTGTGCAGGTGCCCGTTGTCATAGATCGCTTCTGATTGGCCAGAATTGGTGGGAGGGGCGGGCCTCGTGAAACATAGGAAGGGCGGGGACCCGGATGTGTGTGGTGGCGGTGGCCGAAGAGCTTGTGAGTGGAGCTGAGAGGCCTATGGATGAGGAGGACGCGGCGGCCCCGGTAGGCGGGGATCGGGGGGCGGGGTCCCGGAGGCCTCTGGTCTCCCCGGATCCCGAGGCAGGGGTCCTGGGCGGGGGCTTAGGGGCGGGGCCTGGCGCTCGGGTCTGCGGTCTTCCCTCGCGCCTGCCCTTGGTGCACCGTAACCTAGTGCAAGGCCTGGGGAGACCGGGCATTGTCACAGTGCCAGGTTGGGGCCACGTTGCTCCCGAGTCTGGCCTGAGTGACCAGGCCGAGGTGGGGCGGAGGCAGGCCCCTGCGCGACTGTCGTTCACCGGTGCTACGGCTATGGGCTTCGCAGCAGCCAGATACCCCAGGTCTCGGGCGCCAGCAGGTACCTGGGGTTGAGCCCTGGCCCGGGACCCGGAAGGGGCCCCCTAGGGCTGCTCCAAAGGTGTTGCTCGCCCAGGCCGTAAGACAGGTTGTCGTTACTGCAGAAGAACGCTAATAAGGCATTGGGGAGGAACTCAGCCCAGCCGGGGTTCACTAGACACCTGCTACGTGTCAGGCGCTGCTCAGGGCGCGGAGAAGGGGCAAACAAGATACTTCACCTTTTTTCTCTTACTTTTGGCGCCGAGGAAGAATTCATTCATTCATTCATTCATTCATAGGTTGGCACTGTGGGGTTGTTTTGCATAGCTGAATCGTCCTGTTCGACTCCTTCGCTGTCACTATCTCAGTGGATGCCGTCTCATCTGAGCTGCTACGCAGCCGGCAGCCTGAACAAGCTTTTAGAGCTGAGAAACTTTATTTATTTTTGTCTTTTTGAGACAGGTCTCCTGTGCAGTTCAGGCTGGCCTTGATCTCACTTTGTAGCCCAGGCTGGTCTCAAACTCACAAGGATCCTCCTGCCTCAGCCTCCCGAGTTACTGGGATTACAGGAGTAGGCTGCCACACCTGGCTGAGGTTAAAATCATACCATTTCTTGCTTAACCCCCCCCCCCTGGAGGTTTCCCAGCACACTTAGAACAAAATCTAAGCTTGCCATAGACTGTCGGGCCTCATTCTGGGTCCTGCGTTTTTATTCATCTGTACCCATGCTCCCTGCACGCCTGGTACCCTGGCCTCCCTCTCCTCCTTTCCCACTCCAGCTTCCTTCCACCAATGACTGATGCCCAGGTTGCTCTTCCTTGGCCTGTCACATGCTTGGTCCCTTTTCAGTTCAGATGTTTTCTCCTCAAAGAGACTGTCCATTCTGTCACTCGGTTTGTCACCTCACCTGTGTTTTCTTCTGCTGGCTCACAGCATCACGGCTGTTTATTGTCTGTCTTGTTGCCCCTAGCCTGCTAGAGTGGAAACCCCTTAACACTAGGAGTCCCATCCGTTTTATTAGATAGCGCCACAGTAGGAGCTCAGCAAATGTTGAATGAAAGGATTGAACACGGGGATTATTGCAGTCTGTCTGGGCGACTCACCTCAAGTCTAGTGCCCTCTCCAAGTTCAGGGTTGAGCAGGCTAAGGTGCTTTGCCCAGGGCCCTGCTTCCTCCTCAGACCCTTCTTCCCTTAACAGGTTTGTTCTCATGAACAAGATGGATGACCTCAACCTGCACTACCGGTTTCTGAATTGGCGTCGGCGCATCCGGGAGATACGAGAGGTCCGGGCTTTCCGATATCAGGAGAGGTTCAAACATATCCTTGTAGATGGAGATACTTTGAGGTGCGCTTAGGGGAATGCTTTCACATTTTCCTTTCTGTTCCAGATCTTAGAAGTGAAAGGGGGCTTTTTTTTCCAGAGGGAGGGGATTGTCTACACTGTCCTGGGGGTATAGAATGCTTTCTTGACCTTGGAGGCCCTTCTGAGTGGAGCACTGTGTGCTGCTCTCTGCATCTGTCACTGGGTCACTCTGTTTTGGTTTGGCAAGAAAGGAACCCAGTAAGGGCCTGTCTTGACTGGGCACTGGAAATGACCCTGTCAGGTATAGAAGGCTGCCAGGGTATCAGGAGTTCATATGGTTCTCGGTGAAGACTGGTGGGCATGTGGGGTATCTGAATCCCCTTCTGCCCATGTCTCAGCGACTGAATTCAGCAGACAGTGGCTATTTCGAAGGTAGTGGACTGGGGCTGGGAGTCTTGGGTTGCATCCCCAGCACTTCACCCGTATACACACACACACAAAAGTAAATCAAATAAAACTGCATGTGATTTCAGAAGCCACGGTCTCCTCCTGGGGGGAATGCCTGCTCCGTAGTGCATCCTGCCCACCACCTCCAGTGTCTTCCCAACCCTTTGGTTTGCGTGTTTGTTTTCTCTCTTTTCTGTTTCAAACTCTTTCCCTGACTCTTTCTAGGGAGTCCGCTCTTTCACTGAAGTTGTCACTGAAAGGGGAAGGAAGTAGTGCTATGTTATCCCGGAGGCAAGGCAGCTGAGAAGGGAGGACTGAGTAACTCTTCCAGGCGGTGAAGGGCTTTGGTACAGAGCACAGAGACCAGCTGTTTTCCAGCTCCACTGAGGGTAGAGCCAAAGGCAGGGGGCTGAGGCTGCAGCATGAGAGACGGAGGTTAGACAGGGTTGTGAGACCTCAGGTAGGGAGACTGTGCGTTCTTTCCCCTTGAAGCAGAAAAAGCCAGGCTTGTATCAGCTTGCACAGTGTAGTGTGGGTTGGACCCTGGCTGGAGGCAGCGGAAGGGGTGGATGACCTTGAGTGTGCAGCTATCCTGAAGTGTGGCCTGATGCATTCTCCGTAATGATCCTTGCAGGGTGGGGGATTGGGATGCTGAGGCCTTCCAACAAACCCTGGGCCAGACACCTAATGGAATTCCCCCCATTCTTCCTTCAGTTACCATGGAAACTCTGGTGAAGTTGGCTGCTACGTGGCTTCCCGACCCTTGACCAAGGACAGCAATTATTTTGAGGTGATCAGGCTGTGGGTGGGCAGAGCAGAGGGTTAGACGAAGGGCGAGAGCATTAAGCTTCAAGGAGCTCCTTTCTTGGATTCATACCCACGCCTTGTAATGTGCCCTTTCAACTGTCCTCTAGACTCGGAAAGGTAGAATAGACCCTGGCCTGCAGATAGGTGTCTTGGGAATCCTGTCTCCCAGTGCTTCTCCTCTTCTGCCCTTTACCTGAGTGAGCTTTGTCGCAGATACCAGACTTTGACGCACGTGCTTTCCTGCTCCCAACCCAAGCCTACTGTCTGCTCTGCCTCCTATTTCCAAAGCTTGGAAATAACTGTCTAAGTAATCATGGCAAAGTAGGTCCCTGCTCTTGCCAGTTCCTTGTCTCTCTGAGGCTCCGTCACCTTTGGTCACTAACTCTCTGTACTCCCAGCGGTGTGTTCCATTTCCCATCGCCACTAACTGTGCTTTCTCCCTTCCAGGTGTCTATTGTGGATAGTGGTGTCCGGGGTACCATTGCTGTGGGGCTGGTCCCTCAGTACTACAGTTTGGATCACCAGCCTGGCTGGTTGCCAGACTCTGTGGCCTACCATGCTGATGACGGCAAGTGAGTGGCCCTTGTGGAACCTGACCCCTTTCCTATGGATTTGGGAATTGTAGGCAGCAAGGGCTATGTCAGCGTGGCCTTTCCCATTCCTTTACCTGTCTTGGGGTGTGTCCGTAGACCTTTCTCATCAGGACAGGAAGTGGCCTGGTGGCTCCCCTTGCAGATTGGGGGTGAGGGTAGAGCTCATGTAGGACATCCGGAGTGATGGCAGTGGCTGGGGAGGGTGCTGGGAAGGACTGGGAGGGCAAGAGGGCAGGTGTGGTCCTGTGTGTCTGCCATTTCTCTATAGGCTGTACAATGGCCGAGCCAAGGGTCGCCAGTTTGGGTCAAAGTGCAACTCTGGGGACCGGATTGGCTGTGGCATTGAACCTGTATCCTTTGATGTACAGACTGCCCAGATCTTCTTCACCAAAAATGGGAAACGGGTGAGTGGGATATCCTTGGGTGATTGAGCGGCTTAAAGCTGCACGAGGGTTATGGGAATGACTGGGAAGAATCTGCCGGCTGGGGCTTGACCAGGCGCCCATGCACTTAATCCCCGTCTCCTTCAGTTCAGTCTTAGATGCATCTGAGGTCCCCTGTGTGTAAGATAAGACATGTTTCCTGCCTGACTGGAGGGCAAGTTAGTGCAGCCAGTGGAACATGAGTAGAAATTGTGGAGACGAGAACCGGGTGATCCGAGGGGATATTTTGAGCAGAGAAAAAAGAAAAGATTACAGCATGGGTATATAAACTAGAAGGCCTGGGCTGGAGGTACAGCTCAGTGGGCTAAGTGCTTGCCGCTGAGCACTAGGGCCCTGAGTTCGATCCCCGGTCCTGGAAAAAAAATAAATAAATAAATAAAAAATAAATTAGAAGGCCTTCATGAGGTTTTTGTTTGTTTGTTTTTACTTTTTGTATTTTATTTTAAAGAGAATTTAAAAAACAGTGAAAGCAATACAGAATTTCAAAACAAGATGATAGGAAATTAACAATGGTTGTTATATTGCACGTTGCTGTCTTCAAAGCAGTTGCTCAGATTACCAGATATAGGCATGCAAAACTGATCAGACAATTAAGCATTAACCGTTCCTTTCAGTAAACCAGTAGAAATTAATAGTACAATTATCTTAGCTATCTTGTGTGTATATATATATTTTTTTTCCCCTCTTCCTTCTTTTCTCCTTTCCCCTGTCCTAGTTCTTTCCTTCTGAGCAATTTCTTTCTCTTTCACAGTATCTATTGTACCTTTGGATTTTATTTATTCTTTCAGTTTCTTGCACTAGGGAGACAATGCGAGGTTTACACGTGCCGGTCTGATTTATTTCACTTACGAATATGGTCTCTAGTTGCATCTGTTTACCTATAAAAGCCTTGGGTTTATCTTCCTTTATAGCTGAGAGCTTGAATGCTGGTGAGATCGTGTCCTTTCCTAGTTTTCCCTTTAATTCTTCTTCCCTTTCGTCTTCAAAGGGAGACTGGTAGTGGTAAAGAAAGGGCACAAGAGCAAACAGAAATAGCTCTCTCCTCGGTCCTCTTTTGCTCACCCTGGAAAACTGCTTTCTCAGGCCTTGGCTGTAAGCTCTGCTCCCTCGGATCTGTGCCGCAGCTCTTCCCTGCTTCAGCACACACGCACACGTCCTGAAGGCCCTCGGCAGCAAGTCCAGGGCCTTGTGTTTGCATTGTAGCACAGTGGATACCTTGTTCAGCCAGGAATGCTTCGCAAAGTTTTCAACTTTTTTGTGCCTGTTTTTTTTTTTTTAATCTGCTAGTGTACGTGTGATAATTATTGGTTGCATCGTCTTGAAAGTACCCTTGTGAGAATTATGTAAGCGGTGGAACGGTGAGCCAGGTGCCAACATCCTCCCTCCTCTCTCTGCCGCAGGTGGGCTCGACCATCATGCCCATGTCCCCAGATGGGCTCTTCCCCGCAGTCGGCATGCACTCCCTGGGTGAGGAGGTGCGGCTGCACCTCAATGCCGAGCTGGGCCATGAGGATGACAGCGTCATGATGGTGGACAGTTTCGAGGACGAGTGGGGTCGGCTGCACGATGTCAGGGTCTGTGGGACTGTAAGTAAGGGGCAGTGGGTGATGGGAGGGGGGTGGAAAGGGCTGGGGCAAATGCTGTGGACTCAGGAGCCTGTCTGCATTGCTTCCCGTGGCAAGGAAGGACAGCGTCCTGTTGGGCTCTGAGAAATGGAGTTTTAGCGGGCTGCCCTGAGGCCTTGAGATGTATGATAATTGGAGTGTGTACCTGTTTCTCGCTCATCTCTTTCTGTCTTTCTCTCTCTCTCTCTCTCTGTCTGTCTGGATTGAAGCCAGAGCCTCTGCACTGAACTATATTCCCAGCTTTTTTTTTGAGACAGGATCTCACTAAGTTAATAAATTGCCCAGGCTGGATTCAAATCAGGATCCTCTTGCCTCGGCCTCCTGGAGTACTGGGCTTACAGGTGGGCACCACTGTGCCTGACTGCATCTCTTCTCTTCGGCACTGATTCCCTTTCTTTGCTTCCCTTCATTTGGGAACTCAGGTTAGTTGTTGAGCCCTTTTTGCTCTGTTCGGGCTCCCTCAGCATCTGGTGCGCTGCGCCGCCCCACCCTGCCTTCCTGAGCTGGGCTTGCTTTGGAAGCAGAACACCTGTATTTCCCTCAGCCTTGATCACAGCTCAGCTGGCCTGAGCTTTCCATTTATAGTGCTGTGGGGCAGAAGGTTCTTGGAGCTCTTTCTCGAGTAAGCTTCAATGTCAGTCTCTCCTGACCGCCCCCATGTGTTACAGAATCCTAGCCACTAGACCACCAGGGACCCGCCTGGGATGCCTCCCCATGTGTTACAGAAGATGAGGCAGAGACAGATAGAGCCATCAGAAAGAACCCTTGAGCCTCTGACCTTTGGTTTTTCTGTCTTCACCCCAGACCTATTTATGTATTTATTTATTACTTTGTTTTCTGAGACAGGGTCTTGCTATGCAGTTCAGGTGGGCCTTGAGCTTACTTTGTAGCCCAGGCTGGTCTTGAACTCGCAACAATCCTCCTGCCTCAGCCTCCGAGTGCTGGGATTACAGACGTGCGCCACTACACCTGGCTTATCCCCAGAACTATTTAGTCTCTATCTAGGATTTTTTTTTTTTTTTTTTTTTTTTTTTTTTTTTTTTTTTTTTTTTTTTTTTTTTTTTGTTGTTGTCTTTTTGAGACAGGGTCTCCTTATGCAGTGCAGGCTGGCCTTGAGCTCACTTCGTAGCCCAGGCTGGTCTCGAACTGGCAGCAATCCTCCTGCCTCAGCCTCCCAAGTGCTGGGATTACAGGCGTGAGCCATCATGCCCGGCTTGGTATTTAGGTTTTTTAGGGGGAAGGCAGAGTCTCCTTATGTAGCCCAGGCTGGCCTTGAACTCACTGTGTAACCCATGTTAGTCTTGAGCTTGCAGTGATCCTCCTGCCTCAGCCTCCTAAGTGCTGGGATGGGGGTATGCACCACCATGCTTGGCTCTTCTTGGGTTTTAGGAGCAAGTGGGCCTGGAGAGAGGGTGTTTGCTTGTCTGTTCTGTGCCTTGTGCTGTGTTAGGAATGTCTGGACACTGCATCCAGTCTGGCCTTGACCTCTGGTGGGCTGCTCAGGCTCCCCACTCGGAACTGCCCCACTGCTGCCCTCTTGCTCCCAGCCTGGCCTTTTCCTCCACCCTGCGCCTTCCCACCCCAACCCAAGCTGTTTTCAAATCAGCATCTGACCGCAAAACAGAAGCAGTGGGGGGTGGGCGTGGATTAGGAGCGAGTCCCCCCCCCTTGTGGAGCTCCAGGTAAACTGAGCTCAGGGAAAACCACAGAAAGTGTGCCCTCTTGTTGCCTCCCATGTGACGCCCGCCCCAGCCCAGGGGCTGCCATGGCCGTGGGCCAGGCGGCCTCCTCGGGCCCCCACTCCTCGACTGCCCTCTTGTTCTTTTCTTTCCCCGCCTACCATTATTCTCACAACAGGGACAGGGTTGAGCTTGGTCCGAGCCAGGGCGCTGTCCCAGCAGCGCTTAGCCCTGACCTCCCCTCAGAGGTTTTTCCTGGCATCCTTTCCCTGCCTGGATGTGTCCCCACTCTGCTCCCAGCTCCTCCCAGACATCTTTCCTAACTGATGCGGAATCCTGGAGACATTTATAAATAGCCTTCCTTCCTCCCCACCCTTCCCCCAGCGTCCTCAGACCACTCGTTTACAGATGTTTTCTTTCTTAGACATACATTGTTGCATTTGGCTTGCGCTGGGACCCTTACCCCAGCCTAGGACAGCTGGCGGGTGGTACCGCTGCTCTGAGCGCTTGCTTCCGTGGGGCTGACTTGACCTGAGCCTCACGAGGGCTGTGCCCCTTCTAGGTTACTAGCTGTCCCTCTTGCAGGTGAGGTGAGCTGTCCGATGTCTTCATGGCCTCGGGGCTCCCAGCACCACTTGTCCCTGGCCTGTGCCGTCCTGTTTCTTCTTACTATCTATTGAATTTCTCACCCAGTAGTCAGAGCAGTGTCAGTCTGGAGGCTCCTGGAAGAGGTCATTTGGGCCGTTCCTGTGCTGGCTTTTTCTAAAGCTGTCTGCTGGGTTGTTTCTCCTCTTTGCCTTCTCTGTTTTTCACATCCCCTTCTGCGTGGCGGGGGGAGGGGCCCAGGGACCCTGGTGCTGTTGCACCCTGTTTCTCTCCGCTGAGTGATGTTCTCAGCACTAGTACCAAGAGGTTTGGGAGAGCCTTGGTGCTAACCTAGGAAGGATTTCTCAGCAAGAGCAAGTTGGCATTTTAGTCAAGACAGTTCTTTGATGTGCAAGACATTTGGCATCCTGGGCCCCAAAACACAAGACACTGGTAACCCCTGCCCCACGTCCCCACATTTTCAAACACCCTCTCCTGCTGATGATGAAAAGCAATCCCAGAGAAAAGTGAAGAGACTTGTTCAGATGTCAGTAGCTGGGTAGCAACCAGAGGAAGTCCAGGTACTCCTCCTGTGACCCCTGAAAACTGCCTTTTCCGCTAATCTTGATGGTCCTTGGCTTATGATCATTTGACTTATGGATCACCAGCTATGATGCTGTGAAAGCTATATGCATCAGTAGAAACTGGGCTTTAAATTTTGAATTTTGAACTTTTCCTACGCTAGTGGTATGTAGTACAATATTGTCCTTTAGTCCTGAGCAGGGTCAGCAAGCTACAACCCAGTCATAAGGGGAGCAACTAATATTCTACGTGCAGTGTTGCCAGGCTGTGGTGTTTGGTAGGTTAGATAGAGTAAATGCATCTGTGTTTGGAGACAGGGTCTCACTTTATAGTTCAGACTGGCCTTGAGCTCACTGTGTGGTCCAATCTGGCCTCGAACTTATAGCAGTCCTCCTGCCTCAGCCTACCAAGTGCTAGGATTACAAGCATGCACCACCACAGCTGGCTTAGCAAATGCAGTTTTTACTCTTTTATTTGTTTTTCTTTGTACTGGGAATCAAACTCACGACCTTGCACTTGCCAGGCAGGCGCTGTGCCGCTGAGCTATATCCCTGGCCCTAAATACATTTTTTACTTATCCGCTTATCAGTCCAATGATTTAAATACAGGAGGATTAAAAAATTGCATATTTTTTCATTAGTTTTTATACGGTAACGGCAAATATACAAACAACAATTTCATCAAGTTTATTCAATACAAGAGCAGACTGGTTGAAATAACACCTACCTAAGCAATGCTCAAGATAGTACATAAACAAACGCGCTGCCCACCTGATGCTCGGGGTAAACTGTTAAGTGGTTAATGATATTTGGAGCTTAGGGTGGGCTTATCAGGTTGTCACCTGTGGTAAGGCAAGAGCATTTGCATGTGCTTGTACATTCTACTCACACCTGCTTCTCAGTGGCAAGTCCATCTTCCCCCTCCCTTCCTCATGAGATGATCTGGAGTTCCTGCATTTATTTATTTATTTATTTTTGTCTTTTGGAGACAAGGTTTCACTATGAAGTTCGGGCTGGCCTCGAATTTATCGCAATCCTCTTGCCTCAGCCTCCCGAGTGCTGGGATTACAGGCATGCACCACCATGTCCAGCTGGAGTTCTTACATTTAAAGTCCTACCCCCTGGGATTTTCTCGTCTGGTGCATTTAGCCAAGGCCCTCTTACGTGAGCTTACTCTTACCCTCTTAGGGTTCTTCTCCTGCTGGCCCTTTCTCTCAGTCACCCTCTGTTGTCTCAATATAAGGAAGAGCAGTTTCAATTTCTGGCTCTTTTTGTCTTCCAACATTTCACTGTAAAAAAAATTACACACATACAGAAAAGTTGACAAAAGTACTCCAATGGGCAGCACATGCCCACTCCCTAGACTCAGTTGTTAATACTTGGTCGTTATGCACAAGTACAGCAGTGTGTACTTGTTATCCTAGCACTTGGGAGGCTGAAGCAGGAGGATTAAAAGTTCAAGGTCTGCCTGGGCAATTTAGCAAGGACTCGTCTCAAAAAATAAGCTGGGTGTGGTGGTACACGTTTTACTCCCAGCACTTGGAAGGCTGAGGCTGGAGAATTGCCACAAGTTTGAGGACAGCCTGAGCTACATAGTGAGTTCAAGGCCAGCCTACACTACATAACAAAACCCTGTCTCAAAAAGACCAACCAACCAAATAAATGATGAACACGTACATATGTACAATAACATTTAAAAAGTGAGATAATGTGGGCTGGGCTTGTAGCTTAGTGCAGAAGGTCTGGATTCAATTTCCAGTGTCATTACCCCAAAGGAAATTAGTCAAGTTTATTTAATCTGAATCTCTGGGTGTGGTTAGAAGTGACTCTTAAGTGGGTTTCTCTGTATGCATTCTATGGCCTCAGTTTCTCCTCGACAGTCTCTTCTGGAGCTGGGGAGCACTGTTAATAGCAGAGCACTTGCCTGATATGTGAAGCCCTGAGTTCAACCCCTAGTACCACAAAAATTAAATTTAAAAAAAGCTCTCTGAGGATGTTACAGTATTGCTGCTGCCCTGAGCTTTGCCAAGTGAGGTCCTGTGTAAGGGGCGGAGGCTGTAGGTACTGCTGGGGGTTAGACTCACTCTGACTTTGTTCCCTGTCTGAAGCTCTGACAGCTCCTCAGTCACTGGCAGCAGCTTTAGTACACAAAAGAGGTGAATGAGGCCCTGCCCTGGCGGGGGGGGGGGGGGGGGGTCCTCCCCAGACCCCACCCAGGAGACCATGCTGGGGCCCTAGCTGGCCTGCGGGGGGCTTGTACTTGCTTCCTGTTTCAGTTGCTTCTGGGCCCTCTGGCACTGTGCCCTATCTGGCTCCTGTCAAGAGGGATTAGGGTCTCTGCTGGCAAGGGGAGGAGGGCAGATGCCACAGGGAGGGGAGGGGTGTGTGGGGTACTGAGGCTCTGCACTGTGACCTGCAGTCTGCTTGGTGGTGTTGAGTCCACTGATGGGAGGAGGCAGGGCTCACCCAAGAATGCAGAGGACTATTCTTGCTGGTTGGGTGTGTGTGCTTGGAATAGACTAATGGGGAGGGGTCCTCTGTCCTTGCTGGACAAAGGGTCGCTGTTGTTAGAGCTAGGGGCTGGTAAGAGGTGTCCATTGTGATTGGCGGGTCATCCCCATGTTTTGCTTCAGAGGCAGGATGTGCATCCATCACCTAGTGGGTGGTAGGTTCCATGCCAAACAGATGGTACTCACTTTATTTTAGTCTGTCACCTGTTTTTGGAGATACAAGCAATCCTACCCTATTCTATCCATAGATGAAGAAACTGAGCTTTAGTGAGGTAAATGTAATTTGCTCAAGTTGTTGGCTACTAAGTAACAGGAATTAGGATTTGAACCCAGATCTTTTGGATTGGCTTTCAAAAAAAACCAAGAGGCATCTGGTCACAGAGCGAGGGACCAGGATCAAGATCCTAGCAACTCAGGCTCTAAAGCTTTCATAGTTGAAGGAGAGTGGGACCTGGCTGGGCTCAGGGAGATTTTCCAGGGAGGCTGAGCTCACTCTACCCTCTCAGAGTCCTGAGAAGGCACAGCAAAACTGCCTAGGATCTAGAGTAGAGCAAGTGATTTGGGGCCTTTCCCCAGGGAGGGTGGCCCCTCTCTGGAAGAACGCACCTTGCACAGAGGCCTGGTCATCCAGGGTGTCAGCAGTGGCCTGAGTGCTATGTGGTGTGGGTGGGGTGGGTTTTGGAGTTCCATGCCAGTGCAGGTCGTCCTGGGCTTTCCGCCTTAGGAAGCATCCCCACCCAATCATAGACAAAACTATAGCTGCTGCCTTTGGTTTTTTCCCAAGGATCAGGATCTGGATCAGTTGCCTTTTGGCTGTGGGACTGGAGAACACTGTGTTTCCTACACTGAGGCCAGTTGGACAGCACGGGTCAAGGGCAGCTGTGGGGCCCCCCACCCAGTTCTGCAATGCTGGGTGGAGAGGATGGGCTGGGTGGAGTATAAACGAGCTAATGTGCACCAAGCCACACCCCTCCCTGCCGGCTGGGAGGACAGAGCAGGAGCCCAGGCTGGGGAGCATTGAGGGCCAAGGACAAAGTGCAGAGTGGGGCTGCCGTGGGCTTGGCTGGCCTCCTGTGAGGGGAGAATGGACTTGGGGGGGCAGAGCACGCCCCTTTCTTCCATTCTGTGAAGGGTGAGGAGCAGGCAGGACCAGCCTCTGCTGGAGACACACACAGGTCTCCATGCTGGTGCAGGCAGGCGTAATTCCTTTCCTGTTCAGGCAGGAGTCCTGAGGCAGGTGGGAGAGGCCGGTGCCCCAAGGCTTGCCAGGGATCAGTAGAAGAGATCCCTGGGTAGCATGATTTTTGCAGAGCTTCAGGTGCAGAAGGGTAGGAGAAAGTCTTGAGGGGCAGTTGGGCTAATTAAAAGGGATTAGGGAACGCCAGGTGATGCTGAGGGTTGGGGGAAGGGGACGGGATTGAGTCATAGCCCCACTATTACCATGACAACTGATAAACAAATCCTCCCAGATTGGGGTTTGCTGCCCCATCATGCCCAGGCAGGACCATCGTGGGACAGGGAGCCCCAAGAACGCATCAGTCATCTCCCCTCTCCCAGCTCCACACCCCTGCTTCAGCCCAAAGGAGCAGCCAGGGCTGGGAGCGGGAAAGTCTGCCTTCATTTTGACCTTTCTCCTCACATTAAGTGAAGGGTAGAACTGATCATTCTGGTTTCCTGGGCACCTCTTAACAACTCCTGATCCAGTGATAAAACAGTTCTCTTCACAGCCAAGTAAAGCAAAGACCTGGTCGGCACCTGACGTGTGCACCCTCCAGTTCCCACCACCACCAACCCCCCGAGAAGCCTGCTCTTCACCTCTCATCTTCCCTTTCCTAGCGCAGAAAGCCAGTGGGCTCATCAGGAAGGGGTGCCCTGCCTTGAGCTCCTGGTGTGCTTTCTGGGACTCCTGATCCGTGTGTCATTTGCTGCTTTCCCGTCTCCCACAGAGCACGTGGGTGTCTTGACTCGGGAGGAAGGCGAGGAGGCATCCAGCAAGGGGCCCCTTTTGATCATGCTGCCCATGCCCCCACCCCATCCCTGTTCTTCCATGCCTACCTAGGACTCTGAGGCCGTATCGGGCCTGAGAATCCTTTCCCTTTTGGCTGGGGAAGCTTGGTGCCCACACTGCTTTGGGAGCAGGTTTCCAGGGCGGCGGTAGCTCCTCACCCCACCCGGCTCTTCCCGCACAGCTGCTGGAGTACCTGGGCAAGGGCAAGAGCATTGTGGACGTGGGGCTGGCCCAGGCCCGGCGCCCGCTGAGCACCCGCAGCCACTACTTCGAGGTGGAGATTGTGGACCCTGGAGAGAAATGCTACATTGCCTTGGGCCTGGCCCGAAAGGTGGGCATGTCTTTTGCTGAGGCTCTGGGGCTGTAGGGAGGAGGCTGGGAAGCTCCTGGGGACCTTGGAGTGGGGACACAGCAGTGTGGAGGCTCTGAGGCTGAGACAGATAATGGGTATACAAGGCCGGGTATAGCAGTGCATGCCTGTAATCCCAGTGCTCAGGAGGCTAAGGCAGGAGGGTCACCGTGAGTTTGAGGCCAGCCTGGGCTACATAGTGAGTTCAAAGCCAGCCTAAACTATACAACAAGACGCTGGCCCCCCCCAATAGCTATGTATATAATGTGCTTGGTAAGAGCACATGGGACCCAAGACGTAAGAGTGTTTTGTCCATACCACACACTGAGGTCTGGGTGTGTGTAGCCCTGGCCTTCAAAGCTGAGCACCTTTCCTATGTTCCCTGTTTTTAACCCCAGTGTTCTTGAGATGTGAGAGGTTGTGGGGCTCGTATAAAGCCATTCGTTTCAAAAGATCAGATTCGGATGCCTGTGTGTGTGTGTGTGTGTGTGTGTGTTACTAAGGATCAAACCCAGGGGTGCTCTACCATAGAGCTACATCCCGGCCCTTTTATTTTTAATTTTAAGACAGGAGTGCACTAAATTGCCCAGGCTAGCCTTGAACTTGCTATCCTCCTGCTTTGGGTTCCCTAGTGCTGGAATTACAGGTGTGCACCCCTCTGCCCCATTTCCGGTCTTTTTTGTTCGTTTATATAGGGCCTCGGGGGCTGGGGATATAGCTCAGTGGAATAAGCGCCTGCCTAGCAAGCGCAAGATCCTGAGTTCGATCTCCAGTACCGCCAAAAAAAAAAGATTAACTTCAATTAAAAAAAAAAATTAAAAAATAAAATAAAATAAAAAATAAAATAAAAATATATATATATATATAGGGCCTCGCTGTTAAGCCAGGCCAACCTTGAACTTGCTTTGTAGCCCAGCCTCGACTGGGATCCTCCTGTCGCAGCCCCAGCTCCCAAGGGCTAGGACTACAGTGCCCCACCACAGCTGCCCCTCTTCTTCGTTATATGTGGTCCAGTAGATTTTCTTTTTTCTCTTTGGCACAGGATTATCCCAAGAACAGGCACCCTGGCTGGAGCAGAGGGTCTGTGGCTTATCATGCAGGTGAGTAGGTGGCTGCCCCAGGAATGTGAGTTGTAGCGGAGGAAAGAGACACAGAGACCATTTTCCTGGCCCCTCCTAAATGGCCTCTTCTTTTTTTTTTTTTTTTCTGAGACAGGGTCTTGCTATGTAGCCTAGGTTGGCCTTGAACTTGGGATGATCCCCCTGCCTCAGCCTCCTGAGTGCTGGGATCACAGGCGTGCACTTCATGTCTGGCCTAATGAATGGCCTCTTTCCCCTTCCCAGGCTGCTTGTGCTTTCTCCTCGTCTTTGTTTTCCTCCCAGCCTTGAAAGCCAGGGAAGCAAAACGGGGTAGGAGAACTGGTCCAAACTGGACATTCCAGGCCTCTGAGTTGGCTCCCTCTGTGCCCTTCCTGCAGATTTGCAGATTCTTCATTTTGTTTTTTTGGTCTGCCTGATTTCCTTTAGGGCTTTCTTGAGAAGAGGACTGGGCCTTGGCTCCTGGTACCACCCACCCCCTCCCCCACCTCTCCTTTCTTCTGGCTCGTTTTCCCTTGGGCCGATGGGCACTGTGTCCTTTTGAATTGGTGCCCCCTTCCCACATCGGTCTCCCCGCTCGGGGTACACTGTCAGCTCTCTGTCCTCAAGTGTGTCCTCTCCCTTCCCTCCAACAGATGATGGGAAGATCTTTCACGGCAGTGGTGTAGGGGACCCCTTTGGGCCACGCTGTTACAAAGGGGACATTATGGGCTGTGGAATCATGTTCCCCCGGGACTATATTCTGGACAGTGAGGGTGAGTGGGGTCTGGGAGCAGCTAGACTGCTCAGGGGCAGAGTAGGGGACACCAGAGGAACTCCGGTTTCTGGTTTTCTAGGGGACAGTGATGACAGTTGTGACACAGTGATCCTGTCCCCAACGGCCCGGGCTGTCCGGAATGTCCGGAATGTCATGTACCTGCACCAGGAAGGGGAAGAGGAAGAGGAGGAAGAGGAAGAGGAAGAAGATGGGGAAGAGATAGAACAGGAGCATGAGGGCAAGAAGGTGGTGGTGAGTAGACAGATGATGGGGTTTGGCCTAGGCTTTCTGGGGGGCAGGAGCTGGCAGCTAGTGGGAGCAGGGCGCTGTGCCCGCAGCCAGGGCGAGGGCTGGTGGGAGGCTGTTTCCTGGGCTCAAGGCGCCCTCTCGTGGTCGCTTCGCACATCACCCTAAGTCTCTCTCCCGCGGCGCTGAGGGTTGGGGGTGAGGGGCTTCTGGCCTGTGTGACTCCAGCACCCTCAGAGGAGGCAGCGTCTGCTCCGCTCCTCTGCCCCCGCCTCCAGGTGTTTTTCACCCGGAACGGCAAGATCATTGGGAAGAAGGATGCTGTCGTACCTTCTGGAGGCTTCTTCCCCACCATTGGAATGCTGAGCTGCGGGGAGAAGGTCAAAGTGGACCTTCATCCCTTAAGTGGTTAAGAGCTTCCCCTCCGCAGCCGTCCCTTCTCCCTCTGCAGGGCCAGGTGCCCAGTTCCTCACTTCCTCCAGGGCTGCTTGCCCAGCGCATCCTGGGGGGGGTGTGGTCACGGTGTCCCTATCAGCGCAGGCCCTGTCAAGCTCTAGCTTTCTGACCTGGTGCCACCTTTCTCATCAGTTTGGGGCCTGAGTCCCTGGCCGGATAGGAATGGACCCAAAGAATGGTGTTGATACGTGGGGGGGGTCTCCCTTGCTTCGGCCCCCATTCACTGGCCCCAGGTGAGTGGAGAGGAGTGAGCCCCCTGTCCCCCAGCTGCTATTTGGCCATGAGCTTTGCAGAGGTGGAGGAGAGAGCCGAGTCCCCTACTTCCCTCACCGTTGAACCAGTTGCTGCTGCCCTCCCCCCTGCTGGGCTAGGGGGCCACCGTTGGGCCACCTCTCTCTTTTACTGGCTGCTGCCCCAGTCCTTTAAGGTCTCTCTTCGCTCCCTTGAGAGCTGGCTCCCCCTACCTGACCCATTCAGGGGTCATCATCCCGCAGAAAGCCTGAGACCCTGGCTCCCCCATCTGGGCACACCCCATGGCTCCCCCAGGTGTGTGCAGCAGGGAGGGCGGTGACCGTGAGGTGGCGTGCGTCTGGGGCCTTTGCTCCTGTCTCCCTGCCAGCTGTGCCCCTGTTGTCTCTTAACTCCCTGGGTGATGCGAGGCTCTGGGGCATCTCATGCTGTGCTGAGCCTACCCAGGGGGCAGCGTGCCCCCCCCCCGTTCCTGCCTCGGCTCTGCCCACCCCACGCTCCAGCTTGCTGCTTGTGCCAGTTGCCTGTTCGCTTCAGTGTTTGACGCTAGCACTTACATAGACTCCCATCTCCTTGTACCCCGTGACCCCTGAGCCCTCCCCGAAACAGTGACTTCTGCTGGGAGGAAGCAGAAGCAGGAGCCATTGGCCTCGGTTTGCACAGAGTGGGTAGAGCCATGGGAAAGTGGGTGCACCGTGGTGCTCCTGGGGCCCCCGTGGCCGTCCCTTCAGGCCCTGCACTATGATGTATGAAATGTATGTACAGATGAGAGATGTTTATACAGCCAATAAAGACAGAGTTTCCATATTTATCAGTATGGCCAGAGCGGGAGCCCTTCCCAGGGCCAGAGGGTGGGGGGGGCTTGCTGCAGGGCGGATGTGGACACTCAGGGCAGGGATGGACGACAGGTTCCGTGGGCGGGGTGCCTCCAGCAAGCTCAGGTGTGCTCCTGGGCAAAGGAGGCGTTGGCCTCCCTGTGAGTAAGGTCTCAACTCCAACGAAAATTTATAGAAATTCTTTATTAGACAAAAATAGACTCTCTTTTTTCCCCTTTCCTTGTGGTCCCACTCTGATCTCTGCTTAGAAGGGAGGTGGAGCAGGGCGTGACTTGCTCCCCGCCTCCCTGCTCTCCCATCGTGCCGGGACCTGCAGCTGGGTGGGGCTGGCAGGCCCGGCTCCCCTGCAGGCCGCTGTTCTGCAGGTGGGGCTGTCCCGACCCCTCTGGGGCTGAGCTGCTGATGCCTCCTCGCCCTTCACGTGCCCGTCTCTGCCCGCTGCTCACTTGCCAGGTCATCTCATGGGCCCGTCCGCTTAGCTTAGCAGGCTGGATGGGGAAGAGCGGTGGCCCAGGAGGGTGCCCGCTGCCCTTTCTCCAGGGAGGGCGCTCCTGGGGCAGCTGGTCCAGGCCATGGGAAGTGAGGGCTGGGGGTGCTGGGAAGGGTGCAGTGCTGACGTGGGCTCTGAGCGGTGGCCTTCCTTCACTTTCGCTGGCCCAGGAGAACTTTGGTAATGAAGGTGACAATGGCGCCTGCAGGTTGGTCTGGGTCAAGCTCCGCAAAGAGGTGGCACACGTTCTCCCAGGGGCTTCCTGGCTTCTTGGCCACAAAACCAAAGATTCTGAAGGAACAAAGCCAAAGTGGGGCGGGACCTTCGCACTCTTTCATGGGGGACTGACCAGCCATGGGAAGGCTGACTTGCAGGGCTGGGGAGGAAGGAGGTGTCAAGGCCCTGGGAGGGAAGGGCGGGCTCACGGGGAGGCTTACTTGGAAGTGGTGCCGTCTGGGTTGGTCCACCTGCAGGAGGAGAAGGGCTGTGAGAGAGGGTGGCTCGGCCGGCTGCTAGGAGCTGGGCCGGGCCGGCAGGATGGGGGCCAGGAAGGCAGGGAGGGAGGCCCACCTGTGGTCCTGAGGGTCGGTGCTAGAGAAGGTGATGCTGCTCACTGGGTAATGGCGGCGGAAAAAGAGTCTGTGAGGAGCAGGAGGGGTAAAACATTCACACTTGGAAACCTGGGCCCGCAAGGCCCTCACCGGTTCTCGGGGCAGGCGCCCAGACTCACTTTCTTTGGTTATCTGTTAGTGTGATCCCCTGGGCTGAGACCTTGAAGTGGACCACAGCTGGCGTGGGGCGAGGGCTACAGCTCAGAGCTGCAGAGCTGGCCTTGGCCACGGCTTGGGGGCCTGTCAGTGACTCTGTCTCCACCGAGGTCAGGTACAGCACACTGCAGGCTGGAGGGCCAGGACGGGGTCAGTGAGGGAGCATAGCCCCGTGGACTCCCAGCTGCTTGGCTGCCTCCCGCCCCCATCAGTTCTTGCACTTTTCCCAGCCAGCGAGGTCAGAACGTGTGGAAATCTCCCAGGTGTCACTACCTGCGCCTTGACGCAGGAGGTCTGCTGCTGTGCTCATGTTGCTGGGCACTGAAGCCTCCGGGGCCTCTTCCAGAGGATCTGGGGGAAATGAAGGCCCGCGGAGAAGGTGAGAAGCGGGAGGAGCATTCCCTAGGAGCTAGAGAACGCCCTCTCTTGAGGGGAGCTGGGAGCTGGGCACTCTGGATTCTGCCTTGGCTGGAGGGGAGAGGTGAGGAGCACATGACCCACCTTTACTGGGGATGCACAGGCAGCAAGGCAGGGAGATGGGGGAGATGGAGTGCTGAGAGACCAAGGCGGACAGGCTGCCTGTGGGAGAGGAGGCAAGAGAAGCCGCGGCTGCCTCCAGCGTTCCCTTCCATCCTCCTCAGTTCCCTTGGCTTCTCCCACAGCCAGCCTGGTGGAACCTTCCCCAGGCTCGGATTCTTACCAAAGTAGGGCTCGCTGGGACAGCCCTTGATCTTCACCCCTTTGGGCCCAGTCTCAATGAGGAAATGGCGAACCAGCTGTTCCAAGGGGTCCCCTGACATGAGGGGAAAGGAAAGTAAGGCTTTACCAGAGCTGGGTCCTCAACTTCTCTGTTGAGGGACTCCCCTGAGCAGTAGGTCCTTTCCTGCCTCTCCCCAAGTGTGTGCACCCCCCATCTGGCCTCTGCAATTTCTTCCCACCTCCTCCCGCCTCCCTTGGTCTTGGGCATCCTGTACCTTTCCAGGGCTGGGCGCTGGGTGGAGGTGTAGCCACCTTGAGGGCCAGCCCGTAAGCGCCTTGAAATGAATGACTGTCCCTGATCAGGAAGGCTCCCGGGTCCTTGTCCTTCAGCAGGGCAATGGCTGTAGGGTAGTGGGTAGGGCTCAGAGGGAGGAGAAGTTGCACAGGGGCTCACTGAGCTGCACGCAGCCTTCTGCTAACAAGTTTCTAGGCCTCTCTGGCTGTGACTGCTGTAAGTGTGGGAAGAGTCTGGGAACAGAGCCTTATCATTGATTGATAGATTGATTGATTGGAGATAGTCATGCTGCATAGTCCAGGCTCACCTCAAACCTGTGACCCTCCTGCCTGAAACTCCTGAATGCTGGGATTACAGGCATGTCCTGCCACACCTGGCCAGGGACAGAACTTTAGAGAGTTCACAGGAGCTACGACATTGTTGAGTCCAACCTCTTTGGGCCCAAAGCCCAGAATCACCTGCTAGTGAGAGGTTTGGCCAAGGCAAACAAGTTGAGACAGGAGGATCCAAGGGCTTGAACTAGGATTAGATTTACAAGCCAAGACAGAAGCCCTGGAAGTTGGGGCAGGATGGGAACAAGCCGGCTTCTCACCTTGGTCACGGGACAGGTGTGGCTTATACCAAAACTTGGATGTATCCTGGACGAACTTGACATTGCTTTGGCCCTCTTGTGTAGGCGGCTCTGGGACAGGAAGGGGTGAGCTCAGATCAGTCCCAGGTTCCCCTCTCAGAGGGTGGGTTCACTCGTGGAGGCCCCACCCTCTCAAGGCCCTCATACCTGGGGGTTGGGTAGTGTTATCTGGAAGCAGAGGGGCGAAGGTGACATGGTGACTGGTGCCTCTAGCTGGTGGTGATGCCTGCTCTAGGCCCCAGGATCCTGGCTGTTGCCCATGCCCAGGGAGGTGGCGTTTTTCAGGAAGTGGAGGCTGAGTCGGGCCATTGGTCTCATAGGATGTGGCCAGGGGAAAGGCAGGTGTGGGTGAACTCTGAGGGGGCTCTGGGCTGGCCATGAGCCAGGGCATCTGGGTAGGCACAGGGGTGAGGGGGGACCCATCTGGGCTGTCTGGGGGGTCTCGAGGTCCCTGCCAGGGGGCATGGCGAAGGCCAGGCAGCGTGGTGGGCACAGGACCCCGAGGACTGGCACTGTCCGAGTGGCCCCCTGGGCTCCTTTCCTGGGGCCAGTTGTTGGGTGAGCCGGGAGAAGAGGTTAAGGAGAAGGGGCTCGGGCCCCGAGGCGCTGGCCCACTTCTTGCTGGCTGCTCAGGAGCCTTCTCAGGGCCTCCTGGGGAAGCGGGGGGCAAGGCCTCACTGGGACTCAGTCTCTGAGTGGGTGCCGAGGTGGGGGACCTGCTGTCCTGCTGCCGTGTGCTGTAGGGTGGAAGGACAGATAGTCAGCGGAGCCCTGCCTAGAGCTCGCAGCCCAGCACTGCCTGCTCGGACAGAGAAGTGGCAGCTTAGCGCAGACCCTCTGTGTACCTCTCCTTGCCCTGGACTGGGCTGCTGGTGTGCAGGGGCGTGGAAGGGCCAGATAGCTCCGAGGAGGCGCTGCACTGTGCCTCTCGGGGGCACCGAGGCAGTGTGCTGTGCCCACTGGGGCCCTCCCTCCAGGACAGTGGCTCAGGTGACCCTGTGGGGATGGCAAGAGGAGAGGCGGTGAGCGGGAACCGGCTCGTGTATATCTGGCCGAGTATTTCACACCCTGTACCTTCTTTCTCAGCTTCCTAGCACCTTCTAGCCCCTGGCTCTGCCCTAGCCATGCCCACCCGTGACCCTCACCTGTAGATGCCAAGGGTCCTGCTGAGGCTAGCGGGTATTTGTCCCCTCTCTCCTCCACAGGGACCTCGTAGCTCAGCTTCCTGGGCTGTGGGTAGGGTGGGCTGCCCGGGGAAATGGAGCCGGCCCGTGGTGAGTGGGCACCAGGGCTAGGATGCCCTCTGCCCTCACCTGGAGATCCACATCTGTGAGGCACTCGGCCATATGCTGGACAGTAACTGGGAACTGCTCCTCCATAGCCACAGGTCACCAGGGCAGGGTACCCTGGGGGCCCATACCTGCCTGCAGGGCACAAGGCATAGGAGCAGCCTTCATGCCCTTCCTCGGCAGCCTTGGGTGGCTTCAGGCAGCCGTAGTCAGGCATTGGGGCATGGTGATGACCATAGGCCGGCACGAGGAGAGGCAGTGTGTGCCCAGGCCGCGCTGGGTGCAGGAGAGGCTTGCCAGCCTCACCTGCCCAGCCCTCTCCGGCCTCCCTCTCCAGCCGCAGTCCATACAGGGCTGCGGTGGGTAGTGCTAGCTTCTCCTCACAGGCTGGGCACGAGCAAAAGGCAGGCAGCCCAGGGTCCTCCAAGATCACCACCTCCCGGTAGCCTGGGGCGCGGCAGCTGAAGTCCCCATTGGCCGGCTTTGCCAGCTCAGGTGGGTAGGGGTAGGGCCCCTCAGACAGCGATCTGCAGAGGCGCCTCTTCTCCACAGGGGCATCAGAGTAGCCCTGGGGAGGACCTTCATAGCTCCCGTAGGGCAGCCGCCGCCTCTCCAGGGTTCCCTCTGGCCGGTAGTAGCCCCCATTGGGGACCCCGCAGGGTTCCCGGTAGGCCTGGCGGCAGGAGCAGTGACGGCCGAGACCAGGCCTGTGGGCTGGGTACATTCCGAGGTGGGGGCCTCCGCCCACAGAGGGCTGCTCCTCGTCGTCCAGGATGGCCGTCTCTCGCCCCGCTCCCCGGCTCCCACTGGCCACTCCGCAGCCTCCCAGGAGGCGGTCCAGCTCCAGCCGCTCGGCAGCTGTCGGGGGTGGCCGGCCGGGGGACTCAGCGGCGGGCTCCGTGGTCAGCGTGGACGAGTGACCAGAGTCACTGCTGACGGAGAGCATGGGCGGCGGCGGGGGCTCTGGGGAGGGGGCCGGTGGAGTCTGACGGGGGGTGCGCTGCACCTGGGCGTAAGGGCTGCCATCCAGGGGTCCCCGCGTGTGGGTCAAGGAGCCTGAGCGGGAGGGGGGCAGAGTTATGAGCAGGGACACCTGCCCCGGTGATGGAGGTTCCAGTGGGCACCCCCTGCTGTCTCAAGAGGGGAGTCTCTGGGGAGGAAGGCGGCGCGCACTCCCACCTGCCCCAGGGCCACCCCACGTACTGTCCATGCTGTCTTCGTGCTGTTGGTTGAAGTTCTCGTAGGAGTCCCAGCGCACGGCAGGCTCTGAGGTGTTGTAGTCCACAGAGACCGAAGGGTCATTCCGTGGGGTGTTTCCTGTAAGGGTCCCGGGGGGTTCAGACACTGGGACAGACAACCTTCAGCCCCCCAGGCAAGTCCCGACTCTTGCCTTTGATCTTCTCCGGGCTGGAGGAGAAGACAAACTCCACAGAGGCCTGGAAGGGGAACCTCTCATCTGTGGGGCCGGGATAGTGAAGAGTCAGGCCCCGCCCCACCTCCCTGGCCTGCCTGCTGCCGCCTGGTCGGCCTCCCAGAGCTCCAGCCCCGTCCCACTGCCCTGACTCACCCGCCCAGGCCTCGTCCAGCTGGTCCTTGGGGAAGGTGAGCCGGGGTCCATGGATGGTGCATGTGTGGAACTGAACTCGGAACACGAGAGTCCGGTCTGTGCCCCGGCTGCCCTTGTGATAACAGGTTACCTGGGGGAGGGTGGACGGGGATGGTCAGGCCTTCGTGTCCACATTGTTCTTCAGTGCCTCTGCTGTGGACACTGCCTGGCCGTAGCTTTTGCCCTGACTGCTCTACCTGGGGAGGTTCCCCTTTGCCCCTCCAGTCTGCCAGCCATCAGGACACCCCCACCCCGACTGGTTCCTGGGCTCTCCTTGCCGCTAGGACCCTCTCACCATAACGTCGCCTTTGAGGAGGAGGGCTGGTTCCAGGCTGATGCAAATCTGCTGGGGACCAGGGCCTGAGATGTGACTGCGGGGCAGACAGAACTAAGTCAGAGGCACTGGGTGAGTGTAGAAGTGGCTATGCAGTCATGAGGGAGCTGGGAGATCAGAGTGAACTGTGGGGCTGGAGGTACAGCTCAGTGGGGTAAGTGCTTGCTGCTAAGCACTAAGGCCCTGAGTTCGATCCCCGGTCCCGGAAAAAAAAAAAAAAAAGGAACAGAGTGAACTGTGTGGGAAAGACAGCTGGGCCTCAGCCTGCCCATCTGTAAAATGGGTTCTATGGTGGTGGCATTAATTTTCAGGTATAGTGGCTGGAGCCAGGTCTGGGTAGCCCAGACCTGGGGACGCCAGAAAAGCAGACATCCAGGGAAGCAGAGCAAGGGAGGTGCTGGCCGTGGAGGGTCAGGAGCTTGGGAGTAGAGGACTCACTAGACTCCAGACGTGTAGACGAGCTGCATGGACTGGTATATTTTGAGGAAGGGCTGGAAGCCTGGAGGGGCACAGTCAGAGAAGGTGCATGATGGGCGCTGAGTGGAGGCAGTGGGAGTGGCCTTCCCACTCAGGCGGACTCACCTGTGCTGGGTTCAAAGGTTGGCAGCATGGGTACCAGCACATAGTGCAGGAAAAGAGGGCTGCTGTTCATCCGGATGGAGCCAGACAGCAGCCCGCTGAAGTAGCTGATGTACCTGGCGGGACAGTGTCCAGGAGAACCTCAGCGCCTTCCTCTAGAGAGCTCCTTGTGTCCCCTCATCCACCCACACCCTCCACACACGCCTCCTCAGCTTGTTCCGCCTTCCAGCTCCCTGGACAGTTCTTCCTTACACTGACTCAATCTCTCCTGCTGCCTCCAAGGTTTCATTTGTATCTGTTCTTCCCTCTGCTTGGGACACTAGGTCTCCTAGATCTCTGCTTTGAGTTACACTGGCAAGCCCTGCCCAGCTTACAAGTCTTTCTTGATCACAAGGCCTAGGTTTTCTTTTTTGCCCCTTCTATTTTCTCTGTGTCTTTTTTTAGGTACCAGGGATTGACCCAAGGACCTTGTATAGGGTAGGCAAGCACTCCATCACTGAGCTACATCCCTAGCCCTTTCTAATTTTGAGACAGGGTCTCACTAAATTGCCCAGGCTAGACTCAGACTTGTAATCCTCCTGCCTGAGTCTCCCAGGTAGTGGGGATTACAGGCATGAGCCACTGCACCAGGCTTAGCTTCACCTTATTGGGAGTGATCTACTGACTCCCAGGCTTGCTGCCTTCCATGCTGCTAACATATCAGCTCATGACACCAAGGACCTGGTTTGTCCTGACTCCTCAGCACTGAGCACAGCACCTGGCACACGGGAGCTGCCCAGGTAAGGTGTGCTGCAGGAACGAGAGAACACATCCTCTCCCTGGTCAGGCTACTTACCGGCGCTGAGAGGGTTGCAGTTCTGTGGCCACCTTGTCCTCACAGAATTTTCGCATGGTGAGAGTAGCCAGTGCCTGGTCTGCCCTGGGGAGTGTGGGACCAGGTTGGTGATTTATGGATAATGTTGTCCTGGCCACCCATCCCAAAGTCACAGGGAAGGAGGAGGCCCAGAGTGGTGACAGGAGAATTAGAAACACCATAAAACAAGTCACTTGACTAGTTGTTGGGCTTCAGGCAATTGTTCCCTAGACTTTACTTTTCTCATCTGAAAAATGGGGCAGTGAAACTAGGTTATGGGTCAAACTGTGTCCCCCCCAAAGATATATACCTCAGAATGTGACCTTATGTGGAAATAGGGTCTTGCAGACGTAATTAATTAAGATGAGCTCATGCAGGAGTAGAGTGGACCCTTAATCCAATTCGATTGGTCCTTACAAGAAGAGGCTTCGCTCCTCCGCCTTTTGACTAAGATCAAGTGTGGAATAGAAGAGAAGACGCACAGAGACACCACGTGACAACAGAGGCAGAGGTTGGAGTGAGAGACAGCTGTAAGCTGAGGGGAACCAAGGTTGCTGCCCCTGCCAGAAGCTAGAGGCAAGGAAGGGCTCTACGCGTAGTCACTGAAAGAGCAAGGGCCTGTTGACACCTTGATGCTTGGACTTCTGGTCTCAGAATCATGGATTCTGTTACTCTAAGCCACCTAGTTTGTGATACTCTACTATGGCAGCCCTAAGACGCTAACACAAGTCACCTGTGGAAGACTAGGGGAAGTACAAGCCATAAAAGGAGGTGAGACATCAAGTTTACAGTGGGGCGCTCTGAACACACAGGCAGCTCCTGTAGGAGCTCAGGACTGGGAAAGTAGTGCTCGGGCGACGAGCCTTACCCTGCAGAGATCTTGCTGTAGTGCATATAGGCAGAGACGATGACCCCGAGCTTGCCCTTGCTTCCCTGAGAGACAGACAGACAGGGATGGAGGGGCTGCGGGGCCCCAGGCTGTGGGGGCCCCCGGCTGTGACCCGAGGCCCCAGCCCACCTTGCAGTACAGTACGACAACATGCTGCGCGTCAGCACTGAGCCACGTCTCCATGGCTTTGCAGATGGAGCAGAGTTTGTCCAGAGGTGGGGCATGCAGCTCAGGCCAGCCGAAGTCCTGGACCTGGGGACACAGGGGCAAGGACGGGGGCAGAACAGAGAGAGATGGGTGGAGGTGCAAAAGGGACAAGAGGCAGGGGCCTGGGGCAAGGTCAGGGGCCTGCTAGTTGTCCTCAAGAGCTCCAGCACCTTTTGTTTAAAAATTACTTTCTCTTGTTTTTGGTCCATTTAGCCCCTGGCCCCCTCGCTTCCTTGACACATACAGTGGGCTGATACCTGCTGCTCACGTTTTGGGGCGCCTCAAGTAATTTAGGAGTCATGTGGAGGAGTGCTTGAGTGAAATGGAGGCCAGCTGCTACTACTAATAACGAGGAGGCTGAGGTCCTCTTGGGCCTGTTGGTGGTTCGGTTTGGTGGCTGGGCAGACCATTTCCCCCTACCTTGGGATTTAGGCGGGTCAGGTCATGTCTTTTCTCTGAAAGGTTGAAGAGCTGAAACGAAGAGGAGGGGCTTTAGACGAAAGCGACCTCAGACACTGAGGCTCACGGAGGCGGACCCTCAGTAACAGTCCTTTAAAATAACCGGGAGGGGGGCGAAGGCTGAGGCCCAAGATCTGCCCGGCTCCCGGCAGAGCTCTGTCCCCGCCCCTGTCCCCTCTGTCTCGCCTTCAGGACTGACGTCAGTGAGTAGCCTCGCCCATTTATGGCCCTCCCAGCCCTCTCATTGGCTGACTCTGGCAGTCCCCGCCCCTCACCAGGTACTTGTCCCGGTGCTTGGATTGCAGCACATGGGCCAGCTCTCGCAGGTGGCCCCGGTGTCGCTGCTCATCGGGCCGAGCTGGGAAGGCAGCGGCCAAGATGCGCTCCGTCACATAGGTGAGGTCCAAGTCCCAGCGCCGCTCCATGAGCGGGTCCAGGCTGAAGCTCCTAGAGAGGGGCGAAGCGACCGTAAGGGACGCAGGGGCAGGGTGTCTCAGACGGGTGTTCGGCCACCGAGTCTCGAGGATGGGTACGTGTGAGGGACGGTACCACTCTGGGCTGGGGGCTGTCCCGGGAGCTTGGGAGGGGACACTACCCTGGACAGAGGTGTGGGGCGGGAGAAAGAGGTCATGCGGAGCCACCCCGCCGCACTCACCTGGGCAGAGTGCTGCGCTGCTTTGAGTGGTTCAGGGACTTGGTGGATCCCTGGTGGGTGACAGATCGTGACTTCCATTGGGTGCCCCCCACGTTAGGCTCCTCGTCCAGTACTTCTGTCCTCAGGAAAACTAAGTCCCTAACCCCAGAGCCACCTGTCCCCCTCCCCCAGCGTCACCTTACCAGGTGCTCTATGCGCCTCACTGGGGCCGTATTTCGCCGCTACAGAGATGGGAGGAGAAAGGGGCGTGGTTAGCGGAGTGCCGGGAGGGCAGGTAGTCCACCGCCTGGGAGAAGGGAGAGGATTCTCCCCTGAGCAGGCCCAAGGGGACAAGAAGAGCAGAGGGCTAAGCTATTTTTTCTTTCTGGCCAGGATGACCACTACGCACAGCACACGGTGGTCCTCTGTGAGGCCTCAGACCTCTGGACACCCACTTAAGGGCCCCTTGCCGTTCCCCCCCATCCAGCACACTCACCAGCTCCGCGGGGGGCAAAGCCTGACAGGAGGAAGTCACCTGGAAGGGGATGGATGTGGGGCTGAGCGCCTGTGAAATGGGCTCTCCTGGGCCCCAGTTTCAGCAAGAAGGTGGCGGGGCTGTCAGCGAAGGGCGCAGGCTCCCGCTGAGGTCGCTCTATTTAAGGGAGCCTTCCCTCTGGCCTCTCAGCCCCCCACCTCTCGGCCCCCACTTGTTGCTCTTGGCTCCCAGCCCCCCAGCCCACACAGACCCCCATTCATCCAGCCTCAGGACAGGAGTTATATATAGAGCCATACGGGCAGGCCATGGCCAGGGGCGGACACTGGCCTCTTTCACCGGGAGACCCCGCCCCTGGGCACACAGCTCCCCGAAGCCAGCTCCAAGGACCTGGGGGACCCCCCCCCCACTACCACCACCACATGCACACTGCATGCGGAGGACCAGCAAACTTCCTCCGAGATGAGGCTGTCTCAGGTCCCCAGTGGGCAGGGGGTGCCGTCTACCTGGGATAGTGGGAGGGCCGGGGACAAGACCTTCCCAGGCATCCTGAGGACCCTTCCCCAGAGGGACGGCACAGCCCATCCGGCTGCCCAGTCTCTGAAATCCTGTCCCTCCCCGCCCACCCCACCCTTCCTCCTCCCCATTCTCCTCCTCTTCCCCACCCCCATTCTCAAGCCAGCTGCAGCCTGGGCACAGCACCAAGACAAACGTGCTGCGTCTCACTGTCCACCCGCCTGGGCCAGCCCTCCAGGGGTGGAGTAGGGTGGTTCTTAAAGGGCCCAGCACAGCATCCCTTGCCACCTAGGAGGGGGCTTCCCAGTGACCAGAAGGGAGGCCTGGAGGGCCATGCCAGTGTGGCTGCGGAAGCCTCTTTGGGGAGGTGGAAGGAACTCCAGGGCTCACAAATCAGGTAGAAGCAGCATATACCTACCTTTGCTTCACACTTTCTGTGCGCAGCCACCTTGCAAACTAGAGGGGAGACGGGAGGAGAGAGGTTAACGGGGGGCCCATGGGGGCAGTGGAGGGGGCCCTTTCCCATCTCCCAGGCCCTAGCAGCAGACCCCACTTCAGCTGTTAGGTGGCCAGGGGTAGGTGAGCAGGGTTTGGGGGTGGTGAGGGACCAGTGTGACAGTGGATACTACTGCCCAGGCTGCGGAGGGCAGCCCGGGGTCATCCTCCAGGATGCACAGCAGCAAGGGGAAGCTCCCCAGTCACAAGTCAGGGTGAGACACAGTGGAGAGTCGTGGGTCTCCTGGGTGGCCCTTGGTGTGCCATGGGGAGTCAGGGATGTCTCTCGGCTGCCCTAGTGTCCCCCAGAGGAGCGGTGCACGCTACAGTTTCCGTCACGTGATTTGGTCTCAGCTGTGCAGCACAGTGGTACTGGGCAGAGGGCCTCACCTCTGCACGAGACGCCTGTCCCATCGATGGTCACCTTACATACTGCGCACACTGGAGCTTTCTTCCGGAAGACCTTCTCCCGGAAGCTATGTGGCTCTGGTTTCCTGGGCTGTGAGTCGGGGAACAGACAGGCACAGGCCTGAGCTCCCAGTGGGCCCATCTTCAGGCCTGGGCAGCGGCCTGGCCTTGTCTCCACACCGCTGTCCTTCCTCTATTCCCTTTCAGCTCCCAGGCTCAGAGGACACACTTGGCCACAGCCATATCAGGGCGGTCATGGGGCCTGTCCTCAACAGTGCCTGGAATGTGACCCTTGCGTCACCTTTGCTGGGTCAGCTCCTCCCTAAGGGATCACTCAGGGTCCTCACGTGGCCCTGCTGTGTGATGCCCTTGTCACAGGGTGGGAGTGCGCTCTGCTCTGACGCTGTCACCTTGCCCTCCCCAAATGCAGGGCCGTGTGTAGCGTGAGCAGGGGTCCAGACACATGCACAACCCCAGACTGAGCCCGGCCGGCCCGAGCTAGCAGTGGCCTCAGGCAGCCCTGGCTCCCTGGATCCTGCTGTCTCCACACTCTAGGCAGCTGACATGCCCCCTCCCCCGTGGTCAGAACAACATGTTTTTTCTTTGTGCCTTGAGGCCGAGGTGGCAGGCAGCAGTTGTGTGTGGGGGGCAGTGCAGTGCCGCAGAGAGAGGAGTGACGTCTGGAAGAGATGCTGAACTGCTTTGAGCCTCTGGATGTAGTTCCCAGTCACTTCTCAAGTGGCATTCGTCAGGAGGGGGTGGACAGATGCCCTGCGTGCCCTTACCCAGCCACAGGCACAGTGAAGCAAGAGGCTGGGATTCCTGGCACTGTCCAGACCTAGCTCAGTCCCATCCCGCAGCAGGTTCCCTCGGGGACTCATCTCAGGCTGTTCCTCCCATCCTGGTGGGGAACACTGCCTTGATCCCGCTCTCTTTCCATCTTCCTCCTGTCGCTCAGCTCCGCTGCCCAGACCTTCAGGAGTACTATCTCACGATGTCCTGAGCTGCTTCTGGGTAAAGCTGGAAAGGGAGTGACTGGGACCCGGGAGCACCTCTAGTCTCGGGCTGTCCTCGGAACTTTCCCGGACTGGGCCAGCCTGTAGGATACCTGGGTGCCCTTGGTGAGCACAGCATATACTGTGGAAAGCCAAGCACCAGTTTGAAGCACTCTAGACCTGGGTTCCTTCCTGCTGTTCTTTCCACCCTCCCTGCCATTTCCCTGCAAGCTTCCCCGGCTAGGGAAGGGGCCTGATCTCTTAGCCCTGCTCTTCAGCTCCGGGATAGTCCCTGGCTCAGGTTTTGAGGTCCAGGACCCCCAGGGCTGGCCTGAGCTGCAGCCAGGAAAGGAACAGAGAAACCAAAACAGATAGCAGGATCTAATCCAACCCAAACATCTGTTCGCCCTGCAGCCCTGCCACCCGGGGGCTGGAGGAGCAGGGGCTGTGGGGCCAGGGGAGCGGGCTGAGGAAGCTGGGACTGGGCAGAGGGTCTGGCCTCGGTCTGGCTCCTCCCTCCCCCACTGCCCGCACCTCCACCCGCATCTTTGCCCAGTCACCAGACACTCCTACCCTGCTGGTGGCCCGGCTGCTGTCCCTTCGCCCCAGGGCTCTGAGCAGCCTCTCCACGGGGCTGCTGGGCTTCATGGTGGCCTGCTGGTTGGGGTGCCGGCTGTGGGCCTTGAACAATGCTGGGGCCTGGCCCGGGGCTTCCTGGAAGCTGTCTGGTGGGAGGCAGCCGCTTCCCCTGGGTGGAGGGCAGGCTGTCTGGCTGCTGTGAGAAGAAGCCTGGCCCTGGAAGTGGAGGGAAGTGCAGGCGGGAAGGGGGCAGGTCGCTGCTCCAGGAAGTGGGGGGGGGAGAGGATGTGGGGGAGGCCAGGAGATCAGATTCCCAGGATCTACCCTGCTGGGAGTGTCAGCCAGGGTCTTTTGCTTCCCAATACTGTCTTGGAGCTGCCCTATACCTGGTAATCCACCCTACCCAAGGATCTGTGGGGATCCTTGGTCCAGAGATCAGCCCCTCTAGGGGCTGGATGGGAAATCAGGTCTCAGGGCAGGGCTCAAGGGCCAGCGGGGAACACTTCGTCCCAGCCAGCCTGGGCCTGAACTCTCAGGCTCTCTGGGGACTTCCCATAGGGAGGGAGTGGGGCTGGGAATCACTGCCTAGAGCGCTCGAGAAGCCAGTGTCCTGAGGATCAGGGAACATGGGACTGAGAGTGCCTCAACTCTGCTGGTTGTGAAGCAGGAAAAAGAGGAGACACGGCCTGCTCTCACCTCCATGCACCTGCAAGGCCCAGTTCCAACCAGAAGACTGCCCTGACCACAAGAGTGATCCACTCTCCTACAGCCCAAGGCCTTGGAGACCCTGCTCCTGAGGTTCCCCAGCGGCTCTGCTCCCTGGTCCCTGCTCCCATTCCTGGGCTTTGTTTCAGCTATGTGTCATAGATCCCTAGCCCTGCACCCCATATCTCAGGGCCAGATCACCCCCGCAAACCTGAGTCTACCTTCATGGCTCTTCTGGCTCTGCCTGATTTCCTCAGGGCCCTGCGCGATGGACAGCAGGCTCCCTCCCAACACACACTCTACCCCCTCCAGGGCCTCCTGCCTCCCTCCTGGGAACATGGCCAACTTCCTGTCCGAGGAGTCAAGGGAGAGAGGTGGATGGGGCCTTGGAAGGGGCAGTAATCCTCCTAACCCGCACAGGTTAGTGACCTGGGGGCTGTCAGCCCTCCCTGGACAGCAGTCTTGGACAGGCTGAAGCTGTCACTTGAGAGAATGTGCAGATGGGCTCCTTCATTTGCATGGTATTTACTGAATGTCCCAGTCTCAGGCTCTCAGGCAGCTCCCCCAGATCTGGCTTCCCCTATGGGGTTCCTTCACCTCCCTCCTCCTTCCTCATGCCCATCCCCATGGAGGGCTGGTCTAGTCCTGCATTTTCTGGGATAAGCTACAGTGTGCGATCTCTGTTCAGACACTTCTGGGGACCTTCCTGGACTGGGCCTAGGCTGCAGTTTCTCCTTGGAAGCTCCACTTCTCTAGGCCAGGACCTCTGTGCCCAGGGTACCTTGGCCAGGAGGTGGCATCTGTGGGGCAAGGTCCAAGCCTCCAGCCTGTAACTAGAGAGGGACGCTAGCTCTGCGAATGACCTCCACACACCCACCCTCCTCGGTGTCCTCCAGGGCACTCCAGGCCCCTGTCAGGTGGCCAACTGGGGCCAGCCTGGTCCAGCACCCAGCCCTGCTGGGGAGAGATGGAGCACTGCAGGGGTGGGTGACTGCCCCCAATCCCTCCTCCACCCTTCTGGTACACAGCCTTGACCAGGACTTGTCTAGCATGCTGTTTCTTATTCCTGCAATCTCCAGAGGAGCCTAAAGTCCTCACCCCTGAAGAGATCCCCAAACAGCTGTCACTGGTCTCAGACCCTGCCCATCCAGGCCCAGCAAGGAGGTGCCAAGCAGTGACTGCAGCTGATGGGGAGCAGCTAAGTCGGGTGTTGGGCGGCCACCATCCCTGTGCCAGTGAGACCCTTCTTGCCCTGTGGAGCACCTCAGGGGAGGCTGGAAAAGGATCCCGCAGACCCTGTAAGGAATAGTAGCTCACTCGCAAATGGCAGGAAAGGTATCACCAGACGCCCTTGGACCCTCATACTGGGCCGGGCTAGGGCTAGGAACATTGGGAAGCCTGTCAGCCGTTCCCCCAGCTGGGCCCCCTCCTTCTCTGAAGCCCAAGCCCCTGCGTTTGTCTGGAGGAACCCTTCCACCCACACCCCCCCTTCCTAGAAATAACTGTGGTTGGATGCGAGGCTGCGAGCCTGGCCAAGGAGGAGGGGTGAGGCCCAGGGAAGGAGCTGGGAAAGAGGGCGGTGCGCGAGTGTGCCCGGAGGGGTCCGGGGTTTGAGGGCACAAGCAGAAAAGGACTGGTGTGTGGGCTGCGGAGGAGATCGGACTCATTGGTGTCTGGTTTCGGCCTCAGTGTCCCTGGACATGCAGGAGTAGAGGAAAACGCTCGCGCGCGCAGACACACTGCTGGGCCAGGGCCTGAGCACCGCTGCCAACAGCAGCGGGCCGCGTCTACAACACACGATCCGCGCCTGGCCAAGGGGTGGTGGCGCAGTCGCGGCAGACAGTGCAGCCGAGCTGACTGGGTGTACGCCTGGGACGCGGGAAGGCGGGACAGCCCGAGAGAGTGGCACCATGGCCGCGCTCCGCCCCCTGGTCACCTTCTGGGCCTCCAACTGCCCCCAGCTCGCTGCAGCCCGCCCTGGGCCCGGTTCAGCAGGAGGACCCGCCAGCCCCACTGCGCGCCTGGACCCCTGGTGCCCCCGCGCCCCCTGGCGCTCGCCCTGGGCACTGCCCGCGCTGTGTGACGCAGAGGCCGCAACGCGCCCTTCCTTCCTCCCGGCAAGGAGCGGCCACTCACCTGCGGGGGGCGCCCGGCAGGACGGGGGCGCGGCGGGGCGGGGCGGCAGCAGCAGGGGGCGCCCCCGGGCCATCCCATCCCGCTGGCCGCAGCGCGGGACGCAAAGGAGGCGCGGGGCGGCGGGAGCGGGCTTTCGGTAGGCCGCCTCCCGCCCCCGCCGCTCTGCCTGCGCCCGCAGCCGTGGCCTCCGCCCGCCCTCGGCTCCCTCCTCCCGCGGCTCCAATCCCCACGTCCCGCCGTTCCCCGCCCCCGGCCGCCTCCTCTCTCCCTTTTCTCCTCCCCACCTTCTCCCGCGAAGCTGCGCTCGCCAAGGGCTGGGAGGAAGAGAGCGCGCAGACTGGCAGAGGCCGCTAAGTCAGGCAGAACCTCGCAGCCAGAGCATAGAGCTGGGCGGAGATTTGGAGAAAGACGGGCCCAGGGCACAAGGGATGGGAAAAGTCGGAGAGGGGGACACCCGAGATAGTGACCAACAGTCCAGGAGAGACGGGCCGGCGGCGCATAGGCAAGAAGAAACGCGCGAGCCAGACGCGGAAGGAAGGAGGACAGAAAAGAAATGTACAGAAAACGGCCGGAAGCCCCAGCCCATCCCTGCAGCCCCTCAGGAGTGTGTGTGAGATCTGGCCTGCCCAGCGGGGCGCCAGAAGCAGGTGCAGACACCTGGTGGTCTTCCCTCTGCCCCACAGGGGATTTTTGTGCCGTCTTCTCCCAAGAGGACTCAGCTGCGCATGCACAGCAGGTTCAAGCCCTCACCCCGCCCCAGAGCAGCTCCAATAATCCCTCTACCCCGTGGCCGGGTGTGGAGTCGGGCCATCGCTAAGCGCTTACGTTTCACTCAAGTCCCAGACTTCCCGGTGGAAGTTCTTCTTGAATGGTTTAACTTCGTGCCCCTCTTTTGCACTGTCTGCCTCTGGCACTGGATAGGAACTTCTGGACTTGAGCTAATGGGCGCGGTGCCGGGTTGTGCTGCTCTGGATGTCTACAAGCTCCGAACCTGTTGCTATTCCTGATTCCTCAGCTTTCCTTAGTAGCATTTTTAAATTTTTATTTTATTTTACAGCAATGGGGATTGAACCCAGGGCTTTACCCTTGCTAGGCAAGTGCCCTGCCATTCGGAGCTGTGCCCCCGCATAGCAGTGAGTATTTCCGGAATCTCTCCCGATGTTACCCTCCCCACTGCGGTTTCCATGACGAAAACCGGAGGGTGGGGTAGGATGTTGTGAGGCCCGTGCCCAGCGCTCCATGCCCAGTACCTGCCCAAAGCAGCCAGCACTGTTGGCTGCAAGGCCCTCTGGGCCTCCGTGTCTCATCTCACTGAATCCCTTCTGTGCTCTCGTTTAGCAAAGGCTGGGAAGTCTGGTTCCGATTACGAGGAGGAGGAGTACTAGATTCCAGGCCCGCTGCAGGGAAGAGGCTGTGAGGCAGGGCGCGGTGACAGTGTGGATTCCCCGAGGCTGGCGCTGGGGCGGGTGGATGTGGTGGGATGGCAAGGTAGCGCTCCGTAGGCAGTTTCAGAGGCGGGAGCGGTGGGAGTCCCTGGGGGCTGGACGAGGGGATCAGAGAGGATCTGAGAAGGCACAGGGAAGGAGGTGCTCAGAGGCAGGAGTTGGAGCCCGAGGAGGGTGGCGGGATTGGAGGCTACTGGGGAAAGGGCAAGGCTGAAGGTCGTTGTGTGTATTTTGGCAAGATTTCGTTATGTAATCAAATAACATGAGATGTGGAAATTTGCTCATTTCTTTGGAGCCTGCAGCTAGCTGTTTTAACACCTAGCCCTTCCCAGTATCCCTCAGGGCTGTGGCTGGGCCCTGGGAGGCGTGCCATGGAAGGAGGTTCTAAAGGCACAGAGGGACTTGATTGGATCCCAGAGGTCAAGGTTAGAACCACCTGCCCTGCTGCCGTTGCTGCTCTGCCTGGCCAGCCAACAAGAGGAACTTCAGAAGAAAATAATATGAGGTTAGATCAGTTATAACCATCAAAGTGAATAGTCTCAATTCACCAATCAAAACTGGAAGGCATAGGAAGTGGGTCACGAAATGGATAGCTGAGCTCCCAGCTCAGGCTGAATTCCCACCCTCAGTGTGAGTAGGTGGGGTGAGGAAAGGCAAATCCCCCTTTACTTGTGGCCCTGAGGGGCTACAGTGGTTGCTGAGGAACAAGGCGTTATTTGACAAATACTGCTTTCCAAGAGTAGATGTGTAGCTCTGGCTTCCGAGAAACCAGATGTACAGCCCTTGAGGTGACGCCCTGAACAAGAACCGTGACCCTCAATGGCTTGGGATCCACAGCAGAGCTGGATGTGGCCAAGTCGGGCCATGTGGTCTGCAGTAAAGGGGCAGCTCCCCTACCTGGACTCTGCCCCATGTCGTTGGTGGCCCGACTTGCAGGATGCTGGTAGTGAAGGGGACCACCCGGCCCTTCCTGCAGCTGGGCTGGAGGAAACGTCCACACATGCTTTTGACTGAGCACTCAGCCATGCATGCCAGAGCCTAGCTTTTCCCAGACTTCTGAGCACTGTCTTGGGACACAGTAAGGAAGTTTCCTCCTGCCTACCTTTTCTGTGCACCGAGCGTAAGCCGCTTTCAAAAAAACCTTTCCCGATTTGCCTTCCACCACCAATGAGGGGCTTTAAAAGGAAAGCTGGAGGATGCAACTGAGCCCTAGACCTGCTCCCGCGTGGAGCTGTATAGCAAGTGTTGTCTTGCTGTGCTAGATGTCTGGGCAGCAAGCGGCTTTTTTCCTTCAATGTAGCAACACACTAAGCCTCTCACATCTCAATTCACTGGGCCTCTGATCACTCAGCTCTACCAATTCCGATATCAATGGACTTGCTAAAAACTAGGAAGGCAGCTGCTTTAGTTGGCTGGCGAAGCCGGTCACCATCCCCACCTCTTCCCACAAAAGGCCCCCTTGCCTCAGCATCCCCGAGGTGAGGCATCATGGGCATCGCTTTGTTCTTCACTTCCTCCCGGTGACTCAGGAATTCCTTGCCACTGTCCTGACCCCCTTCCTGCCTTGCAACAATGACCAATCTGTCCTTAGCTGTTTAGAGCACTCCCATTAAACCTAAGGTCTGACCCACAGCTTCTGTCCAGGTAACCCAGTGTGGAGTTCTGTCTCATGCATGAAGCCAGGATGGGGGTTGAAGCACCCTGCTGCGGTCCTGCTCATCCTATCACCAAGAGTGTAGGACTCCAGGCTCATGCAGGTAACAAGATAGCGCAGGCCATGCCTGCTGGAGAGGGAGCTGGGCGGTTCCCACCCAGTTTGGGGGCTTAGAAGCCCTGAATTTCTCCTGTAGCTTCGCCTTTGCACAAATCACCTCCAATGCTGAGATACCTAGTGGGAAGAGGAAGCTGGTCAAATAAAAATACACCAGAGTGTGGAGTATGTCCAAAGAATTTCACCATTAATTAAAGTGAATTTTAAACATCAGATTTATTTGGAGAAAACAAAAAAACCCACAACCCAAAGGATGGGATTTTACATCTCAAGACATCTCCCAGGTATTAAGTCTACAGATTACAAATCATTTTCATAGAAGATATTTTTGTACAAATTTTACATGTATCCAGGAGCGGGACATAAACCAATCCCTATTTCTATTCAGTGGGGGCAAGGGATGGGGGTGGGACAAAATAGCTTTTTTGGATGCAACTATTTGGAAGGAGAGCAGACATGAAGAGGGCAAACTCTACCTTTTCATTATCTACAACCAATGGTTTAAAAAGCAAACCCATACAACTCTGGGTCTATCTAAAAGCCCACTTCCTAGTTACTAGCCAACCCACCAGGTTAAGGGGAAACTCACTGGGTTTACCTTTGTCCACTGGATAAATGGCTCATTATGCCCACCGCTGCAGCTCACAGCACACACCCCCTGCAGGGCCAGAGAGGCGCTAACCTAGGGCCAATGGGAGAAGGGCCTGCAGACAGATATCAAGCACCATCTACTGGCAGTGCCAGAACTGCCCACACTGGGGAAAAACCCCAACTACCAAGCTGACCACCAACAAGGGTGCACATAAAAGCTGTTGCGTTGCAAGAGAAACGAGGGCCTTATAAAATAGTTTTTTATCATTTATTCTCTTGAGAAGCTAAAAACCACACCTCCTCCCCCAAGCAGAAAGCCACACACTGATCTAGGCCACATGAGAAATCCAAGCATTGGTGTGGGATTTCAGCAAAAACTTGTCAAAAACAAAATAACCCCGAATTCCCCCAATCAAAGCTGTAAGAAAAGCTTCCAATGTAACGGTCCCTATTCATCCACTTATTCATCACCAAGGACCAACCGGGAGTACTCTGATCTAGAAAGGGGGTCAGAGCAGCAGAAGCAGGCATGGGTAGAGGGAAGGAATGAATTAAGACATCAAAGAGCTGACTTGTTTGAAAAAAGCAGTGATTCTTCACGTCACAGCATCCATTGGCTGAGATAAAATGCCTAAGGTCATACCTGTGACTTATCTAGTCTTCGGGAGGTGAGAGTAGCATGAAGAACGTAAGATGGTTGAGTCTTAAAAAAAATTTTTTTGAGACAGGGTCTCACTGCTGTATCGTCCAGACTAGCCTTGCACTTGCAGCAATCCTCCTGCCTCAGCCTCCCAAGTGCTGGGATTATAGGTATGTACCACCACACCCAGCCCCAAGAGTCTGAATCTGTTTAAAGCTTCAAGGTTTCAAAAGAATGTGAACGTTTCAACTTTCATAAAGGTAAGAGAAAGGGCAAAACCAGGACACAAGACTGGGAATTTCCATGACCCCTAAGTGCTTCCCATACCAGGAAATAACCACTCGTGTGTTTACTGGAGGTCACACCATTTTCCCCTACCACCCGGTGCAAAGTAATCCCATCACCTCCCAAAAGCTCTTTTCCAAGCACGATTCCCCGTTATTTTGGTCCCCGAGCAATCATTCTTCAGTGGCCTGCAGACACACTCCCAACTACCCCCCTGGGGGGTAACAAATAAAGGAAGTCCCCCAGGCTGGCCCCAACCACGCAGAATTAAAGTAAGAGGAAGGGCTGGCAGCCTCCTGCAGACAAACAATTTGAAAGAGTAAATCTACTTTTCCAAGGATGGAAAATTTATTCAGATAATGCTTGAGAATTCATATTTGCCACAACAGGTTAAGAATGACAAGGTAGAAATCTCACTGCACCTTACCCCCCCTACTGTTTAATCACTCCAACATCACATCACTGCCATTATCGTTTCTGCTAAATGGAGGCCCCTAGGCACTAATCACATAGGCAACTGCATGGCATCCTAAGAACACACAACTTTTCCATTAAAAAGCTGTAGTCTGTCTCTCTGGCTATATTGGCGATTCTCCGGTTATTTCAATACTTTAAAAGGCTGCAGCAGCATGCAAAAGAATTTCATTTCTTAAAAAAAAGTTAAGAAAGGTCTCCAGGAGATGGTGAGTTTTATTTTGCCTTGACTGGATAGAGGTTTGATTTGCTCTCGAATGTTCCAGGGTGGAGAAGGACTAGGAGAAAGCACAGGATGTGGAGGTCTAGTCAGTGTAGTCTTCTCCCTCGTTTTCATCTTCACCATCCATGGAGAGAGCAGCGTACTTGCTTGCAGAACTGAACTTCTGTAAAAGATGAGGGTGACAAGAGAATGAAGGCCTTGGATTCTCACAAAAAAAACTATAAAAAGAGTTGGGTGTGGCGGTACACGACCATAATCCCAAAACCCAGGAGGCTGAGGCAAGACGGTCAGCATGAGTTCAAGGCTATCCTGGACTACAAAGTGAGTTTAAGGCCAGCCTGCACTACATAGCATGACCCTGCCTCAATCCCCACCCCATAACAAAGAGACTAAAGAAGGGACGATAGTTCAGACTACGCCTACATGCTTGCTCAGAGCCTTTTCAGCGTGGTCAGGGAGAGGGGAGAGGGTCGGCCATACCTTACTTTTTAACCTTACAGAGGAATGAGAGTGAAGAGAGGCAGCACTGAGGGGAACCCCCCCCCTTAACCCTCCCCCACCTTCACCTAACCCCGCCCCTCAACCTAACCCTCCCCCACCCACCTAAAGAAACACCTCTGCCTTAGGTACAGCCACCCTGCAGTCCCAACTGTGAGGAGGGGGTCCAACGGCAAGCTAAAGAGCCAAGCCCGTAATACTCACGGAGGCTGGATTTTCCTCAGGTTTCTTTGGCTCAGGTGCAGATCTAGAGTCTTGATCCTTTCTGCCATCTTTCCTGTAGATGCAAACATAAAGCCGCATCTCTGGAGGGGCTCCTCCAGTGCACACAGGCACAGGTGCACTTTGGAGGCTCGAACAGGCACCGCCCCTCCTGTCAACAGTCTGTGCTCTCCTGACACTATGGCATCTCCAGACTCTCCAAATGAACTGTCTGCATCTGTTGACTTCAGTTTCTTTACAGTAAGAGATCTGGTGGTGCTCAGATAATCAAGAAATTTCTAATTCCAAAGACCCATGCAGCCAACACCAGACATAAGACTTGACAAACAGGAAAGACCCCACGCATACCCATCCGACTCCTTCCAGTGGTCTTTGCTCCCTCCATCTCCTGGACCACGGCTGCAGTGCCCAGTTTGGCCTTTTTGGGTGCTCATTCCATTACTTTCATCTGCTTGAGCAAAAATGCAGAAACAAAATTAAAATGAAATGATCCCTCTATATTTCAAATTTGCTTTACGCTAAATTAATACTGGGCCTGCATGTGCTAAGAAAAATTAAGTCTTGTTGGGCATGGGTGCACACCTGTAATCCCAGCACTTGGGAGGCTGAGGCAGGAGTATCATTTTGAGTTTGAGGCCAACCTGGGCTACAAAGTGAGCTCAAGGCCAGCCTGAACTGCATAGTGAGACCCTGTCTCAAAAAGACAAAATATCCTCTTCACACAGCACTCCTAATACAAAATAGATCCCATTAAAAACTGCCACTGAAGAATTAAGTCATCTTAAAAAGCAGACTGGAAATAAGTACTTATGATGTTCTGTAGCAACTTTGCTGTACTGATGATGACATTTCTAACCCAGACTGCACATCATAATTTCTTTCCAAATTAGCTTCTTATTTGAAAGAATTGTTCTACAAAGCAGTACACTTCTCTAAAGAGGACACTCCTGCCCTCTACTGGCAGAAAAAGGTAGCTAATCAAAGTACTGTCAAAGTCAGGTAGGTGCAAGATGCAAGGACTGAATAGACTTCTTGATTATTGGGTAGAGCCCTTTCCTACACCATGACAAGGTCCTGGCTTTAATCCCCAGCATTACAGGAGATGAATTTTAGATTAGGTGTCTTTCTATTTAGACCTCTAACTCGATAAAAACCTATTTTCCTTAGTATGTTCTCACCTCTCCTCGCTGGTCCCTCCTCAGAAGGCTGAACTGGAGCTAGTTTTCCCCCACCACTAGAAAGTAAACAGTCATCAGTTGTTTCAGAGACAAAACAGGTCAGAAACTTATGATCATTCTCCAAATGCAGTAAGCATTACAGAAAATAAACAAGAAACCCCATATGTAACGTTATGGAATATGAAAATACAAGATGACAATAAAAGCGCTAATTTGCACATGCATAAGGGCCATAAAATATTTTTAACTGTTTTCATAACTGTGCATATTAAATAGCAATTTTTTTATAAGTAAGAGAAGACTTAAGACCTAAGACTTAAGAACAGCAAAGTGACCCCCAAGGCCACACTGTCGATGGGTGCTGGTGGGAGACTGACTTCTCCTGTCTGCAGATTTTGAGAGGTGGCATACTCTCATCACAGCCAGTTGCAGGCCAGCAAAGTGATGTCAACCGGCTATCAAAACTGAAACTGACCACTGGCTCTATACAAACCAGCTCCAGCATAACAACACTGAATGTAAACTAAGAGAACCAAGAGAATGTAACTATAACATGCTGTATAAAGTCAACATTCCATAGGGCACGTCCTACCCTAACATGGTATTTGTAATTCCAGGCTAACAAGCTGCTATCCAAGCCGACTCACCTTGTAGGGGACTGGTGCTCTGTGTCTGAGCTCTGAGATCGAGCAGGAGGGTTAGAACTTCGCTTCACCCACGCATTCTCCTTTGGTGGAGGGGCTGGCATTACCTTTAGGGGCTGGTCGGGCTTGGGAGGCTTAGAAGTTGGAGAGTGACAGTCTTCCTCCTTACTGAGGGCTTCGTTTTCTAGAGACTTCTCACTCTCTCTCCTTCGGGCATCTGTGAAGTCGGAATGGAAAGGTGCAATTACTGGAGTGGAAAAACACAGATATAACACAATCATCTACCCAGACCATGAGGGGGCGGGAAGTGGCACATGCTCCACCCTTGTCAGTGTTCTTTCGCTTGTTTTGAGACAGGGTCTGGCTGGCCAGGTTCAGGCTGGAGCTGAGCTTACTATGTAGAGCCCAGGCTGGCCTTGAACTTGCGGTGAGCCTCCTGCCTCAGCCTCCCAAGTGCTGGGATTATAGGTGTGTGCCACAACGCCTGGGTCTAAAATAATTATTAAATAGAAACCCCAACTTGGCTTCCAAAAGAACTACCCCTAAACCAGTGTTTTCCACATGTCATTTTGAGAAAAACACTTTACTGGTGCACAGAGAAATAGGAGAAACAATTGGGTATCTATCTTAAAGGATAGCTATCTGGTTTGGCCTAGGGAAAACAGCGTTTTTATCTGTATTTCCAAAGTTCCAACGGCCTTACTTGGAAAACGGAGGGAAGGGTCCTATGGTGAACCCCAGCCTCCAGGAACCATGCTCAACATCAACGCAGGAGGCCACACACACACACACACGCTACACCCACATTTATGGACACACAGGGCCTGTGCTGTAAAGGCAATGAGTGTCCCCTTAGAATGAGGAGCCTGTTACACATCACAATCTCTCTGCATTTTAGGTGCAAGCTCTATAAAAGGAGGCACACAAATCAACCCAGGAACATCACGCTTCAACACAACTGCAAAAGGGTCATTATATCCTGTTACTGAGAGACTACTCTGGTATAAATTATTTCCAAAAACTCCTACAGCACTTGGATGAATTTACAAATCACTCTGGCCTTGATCCTTGTTTTGGAATGCTCAAGTAGCAATCAAAACACTGCATCACAGTAAGGGAAGGGAGACACAGCAACTGAGACGCTCCCGTTTCCGAAACCCTGCAAGTGGTTGTGGGCCGTCAGGACTCCCTGAGGACAAAGGCAGATGACAGTAACATCTCCGGAGAACGCTGCTCTCGTCACACACAACATCAAAAGGCTGGCTCTCCCGGCACAGCTCCCAGACTCCAGGCCTACCACTAACTGCTTGGAGTCAATGGACATAAAAGGAAGGGACAAACTTAACACAATCAAGCACAGAGGAGCGCAACAGCAGCGTGCTGGGCCCACAACACAGTCAAGCGCACTCTTAAGTGGAAAGTTAGCAAACACTACCCAAGCCTACTCTTGTAGCCACTCCTCAGAGCTTTGGGGAACAAATGACTGGAAATTCAGACCAAGTCATACTAACTCAGAGTATGTAACTGACTTTAAACAACAATATGATACCCACCCTGGTCTGACTTACTTCTGCCAGATGGGGCTGAGGTCCCAGTCTGTGAGGACTCACTTCCTGTCCTGGACCTTTCCCGTTCCTGAGTTTCTTCACTTCGCCAGCTTGGGTGCCTGCAGAGAAACTCAACAGTCAGTGCACCGTGTCCTGCTCAGTAAAAGGTCCTGGGGTCCATGAGGATTCCTTACAAACCATCAATATTTTACACTTCTACTCTCAAGTAACACTTAGAAAATACAAGTAGCATATTCACAGGTAAACAGAAACACAAAATAATTTCTAGTCTACGTTTAACATAAGATTTTCTATTTTGTCCCCAATAATTTGAAAATAAGTAAATATAGTTTTTAATTAATCTCATAATACAGTCCATCCAACTGAAATTTTATTCCATCCTACCACTGGGGTTTTTTTCTCTGTCCCACAGCAAGAGCTAGCAGACTTTTCTCAAAAGACTAAACTTATTTACAAAAACATGACAAACCATAATGTGCCCACTCTTATGGACTATAGCAGCAACAAGTGCAGCACAGCAGGCCACTGAACACCAGGTCAGGCAATTCCTTGCTGCGTGAAACCGCCGCACTTAACTCCTCCGAACGCCCCACTGAACAGCACTGGAAGCGCAGATGCAAACCCCCGGGATGCAGACGCCCTCACCTCTCCCGAGGCCGTCGCTCCAGTTTCGGCTCATCCAGCTGACGCTGCAATTTCTCCTGCTCCTTTTGTAGCCGTTCTTCCACTTCTCTTTCTCTAGCAGCCGTGTCAACAGGCTTCGCCCCTCCAAAGATAGACGCCGCTCGACTGGACTGAGAGGTGCTAGCAGAGGAACCATCTTCCTTAGGAGCACTCCGGGGCTTTAGGTTCAGTTTGGGTCTTTGGGGGGGACCTAAGTTAAATGAAACTCTAAGTAATAGTTTTCTAAAATCAGAAGCTGACGGCTGAAAGATCAACTGATTTCCAGACATGGCTCCTGCAAAATGCTATATGGGATTTAGGTTAGCCCACCCAGCAGAGAAGGTGGATGAGAGTTCCTTTAAAAACGGGTAGCTTACATAACCAAGTTCTGTTACTCCTTCCTCCTCTCTACCACATGCATGACACAGAACCACTGTCAGGAAGACTAAAAATGACAAACACTTATGGGGTAAATTAATCATTTGATCACAATTACTTTTACGAGGAAAGACGTTTTCAACTATTATGAATTACTGAACAAAATTATATTGCTCAAGAATCTGGCCTCACCAGCATGGTGGCATACACCTGCAATCCCAGAACTCAGGAGGCTGAGGCAGGAGATTGTTGCGAGTTTGACACCAGCCTGGGCTAAAAAGTGAGCTCAAGGCCAACCTAAACTGCACAGCGAGACCCTGTCTTAAAAAAGAACTACATAGTGACACCCTGTCTTAAAAAACAGCAACAATAAAAACAAGCCAAATTTGATGGGACAGTCAAGTAAAGAGAATGCTGCAAGCTAGGTTACACAGAATACATTTATTCACATGGTGACCAGGACTGTGTAGTGAAGGTGCGAAGGCTTCCGAGCAGTAACTCCTGAGCAGTCCTGAAAGCCTACATGCATGCAGCAGGGTGTGTGTGGAAGACGATGGTGAAACTGCAGGTAAGCAGTGGAGACCCAGCACTTGGCAGGCAAGGGGAGGCCTTTCAGGAACTGAGGAGACTAGAAAGGTCTGAAAGGTAGGAAACCATCTCATTAAATCTTGTTCCATAAAGACAACTGGGGCCAGTGGGAAGAATGAAGCAAGGCAGGGAACAGATCTGGAGGCAACTGCCACACAGCCCAAACCAGGCAGCAGCAGTGACTATAAATGAACAGATTGTAAAGTATTTACAATTATAAAGTATTTGTATAAGCACTCAGCCCACTGTTGGTCCAGAGTAGAAAATGCTCAGTAAACCAACTGTTTTTTGTTGTCTTGACTGAAGAAATGGGTAAGAGCTGTGCTTTTAAGGATGAAAGGTATTAGAAAACCAGAAACACCAAAATTTTTGTTCTGTGAGGAGGAAAGTCTTGAATGCAGTAGAATTTCCATATCATACTGATGGATTTTGTTACCACATTGTTTATTAATATAGGTGCTCAAGTCTTATCTCCCGTTCTCAGGGAATTATAACAGAGTACTTTAGATAGAAAGCTCAGGACTAACACAGGTATCAAATAATTCAAGATTTCTGGGCCAGACCTAACTTTTCCAACTGCATCACTGCAGTTTGAATATAAATGGTGGCTACTTATTAATAATTTCTGACAGTCAAATTTAACAGTATGTTTTGCTGGGCATGGTGGCACATACCTGTAAACTCAGCACTTGGGAGGCTGACCCAGGACAATCATCACGAGTTTGAGGCCAGCCTAGGCTACAAAGTGAGCTCAAGGCCAGCCTGAATTGTACAGAGACCCTGTCTGAAAAAGACCAACCCCCCACAAAACCAAAACAACCTAGTATGTTTTAAGTTCTAGCACTACAGGTATAATTTTAGAATATACATATTAAAGTCTCACATGAATTGATAAACATCAATTACTGTGGTACAAGAGAACCAAAGTCAGCAACACTTCATTATTAGCCTCAAAGCACCAATAACCGACTATGTGACTTTACACACACACACACACACACACACACACACACACACACACACACAATCTTTGCTTTACTTTTATTATGTTTGCCTTGGCCAATGTTCTAATATGCTCTGCTGCACATAATGTGTACACTATGTTTTAAATCCCTCAAGGGAACACAAATGTAATTGGTAACCCCAACTCTTCCCTAAACGTTTTCAGCATGCTCCACCAAGCAAGCCAGAGATGATCACCTCTGTCGTCACGCCTGTAATCGTCCCGGGAGTGATCATCTCTGGAGCCCCAGGGCCGATCATCCCGTCTATCGTATCGGTCTTCATACCGGTCTCCTCCTCCTCTGTAATCATCATCTCTTCGGTACCCACTCCCAAAGGCTCTTCTGCCACTGCCTATTCTGGAATCGTAGCCTGTAAATTGAAATTATCACATGAGCAGGGCATGGTGGCACATGCTTGTAATCCTAGCACTTGGGAGGCTGAGACAGGAGGATCCCTGCAAGTTGGAGGCAATCTGGGATACAAAGTGAGCTCAAAGTCAGCCTGATCTGTATAGTGAAACCCTGTCTCAAAACGAAAGAAAAACAAACCTCAGGAGAAGGAAAAATGCAAAAAAAGCAAGTTCTTAAGAAAGTACTTTAATTGAATTATGTGTTACAATTACCTCTCTCATAGTCTCTGCTGCCTCGGTCATCATAGCGATCTCGGCCTCCGTATCGATCCATATCCCGGCGTGGGCCATCACGATACCCATCCCGATCCCGATATCCATCACGGTACCGGTCTGAATCGTAACGATCTCGATACTCTAGACAAAAAATAAAACAGGTAACCCATCCCTTTTTCTTTCACATGTTAATAAAGAACACAGTAACACAGTGAATCAATTTTGTTTTGTGAGTAACCAGGTTTGTCAGGTTTGTCTCAGTTTTTATAAAGACAAACCTTATTTCCAGGCATAGTAACATATGTACTTGGGAGGTTGTGATAGGAAGATTGCCTCAAGTTTGAGGCCAGCCTGAATTACACAGTGAGGCACTGTCTAAAAAAATTTCCCTGGTGAAGCCAGGTGTAACACCACCTGCCTACAATCCCAAGCACTTTGGGAGAAAAGCCAGGATGATGATAAACCGGGCTTGGCAGCTTAGTGAGACCCTGCCTCAAAATGCTCCTGAAGCTGGGCGTGGTGGTGCATGCCTGTAATCCCAGTACTCGGGAGGCTGAATCAGGATAGGTGAGCTCAAGGCCAGCCTGAACCGCATAGGGAGACCCTCAAAAATAAAAAAATGCTCCCGGACTTGATTTCGAGTTAAAGAGATAAAAACTAACCATGGGAAAATGGACATACCACAAATCTGAAAGGCAAACAAAACGGAAAAAAAAAAAGGATGTAACACATTTTACCTAAGGATTAATCAACTATTACTTAATAGAAACTGGTTATCATTTTCTATGGCCAGCACAGCAGTATCTGATGTTAGAAAGTTTAGGAACAAAGTCAATTTCTGTACTGTTCATCATAATTTAAAACAGTACACTTTGAAAGTTGTTTTAATGCAATTATGTATTAAAAGACTTAAAAATTATATTTACCCACTGGGCCAACAATTCAATTTCTAGGAATTTAGCCTGAGAAATTAACTTGGTGTGTGATAAAGACACACATACAAGGACACTGACTGCAATGCTATTTATGCTAATGGAACTGTGAAGCACACAAGCCTTAGGTTAAATTATAGGGCACCCATAGAGAATAGCTACTAAAACGAAAACCTAAATGTTTCCAAGGCAAATATGAAAAAAGTGTGCTACAAACTGTATTTTACATTCGCAAACATGTATATTATCAATACGAGAGACTCCTAAACGCCAGAAGTATGTATAAAGGAATGTAGTCATTCTAGAGGCAGATTGAATGAAGGGACAGTTTGTTATTTAGCTGCAGGTGACTGTGGCTGGGATCTTCCAGTTTTCCCATACTTTTTTTTTGGTATCAGGAATCGAACTCAGGGCTTCACATTTGCCAGGCAGGCACTGTGCCACTGAGCCGTATCCCTAGATCTTCCACTTTTCTACGTTGGAAACCAACATGTTCATATGACAAATAGCAACTTCTAAACATGAACTGATTAATAGCAGATTTAAACATTTGAGGGCTATTTCTGCCCACCCAACAGGGACCTTATTTTTATGACTATTATCTTGTATCTTTTATTTTTGGACACAGCATCACTTAGCTCAGGCTGGTCTTGAACCCTTTGTGGTTGATCCTCCTGTGTCAGCCTCCAAGTACTGGGATTAAGTCATCATCCTGTGCTGATTCTTGCCTTTCAAACAATGATTTTAGGGGTTATGGGGTAGCTCAGTGATAGAGGCATTGCCTAGCAGGAATAAAGCCCTGCATTCAATACCTTCTACTGCAAAATGAACCAATCGTTTTATTTTGGAAATCACGTAATTTTTTCTATGTGAATAGTCATAGCACTGTCTTAATAAATTCATAAATAAATTGAAGGAATGTTCGTGAAGTAATTATATACAAGAAAGAGCCTAAAACTGGGATTACATGCCTCCCAGCACCTGGGAGGCCGAGGCAGGAGGATCACTGAGTTCAAAGCCAGCCTGGACTACACAATGAGCGCAAGGCCAGCCTGAACTACAGAGTGAAACTTTAACAGCAGCAGCAAAAACAAAAAAACGAAAAAACCCCAGCAGCAACAGAAACAGCGGCTGCAGCCACCACCATTATACCTCAAAGTAAAACAATAAAAGGCTGGGCATGGTGACACATGTATTTCTTTTTTTGAGACAGGGTTTTGCTATGTAGTGCAAGGCTGACTTTGAATTTGCTTATGTAGCGCAGGTCAGCCTCAAACTCGCAGCAATCCTCCTTCCTCACCCTCCCAAGTGCTGGGATTACAGGTGAGTGCCACCATGCCCAGCGTGCATGTATGTAATTCTAGGACCCCAGCACTGAGGCAAGAGGATAGCAAGTTCCAAGGCGGCCACCCTGGACTACACAGTGAAAGCCTGTGTTAAAAAAAGCAAAGTGTGCAAGTTGTCCATGCTGGGCTTGGATTTGTGATCCTCCTCGCTCAGCATCCCAGGCAAGTGTTTCTGGCTGTCAATGTATCTGTTGTGGACAATTTTTTTCTGTTATTCCTAGAAGCAACAGGCTGGTATGAACTTGCTTAGAAAATCTGCTCTGTATATACCTATGTAGGTGCTACACAAGGGCCAGACAGAAGCAAGCGCCTCCTGCATGCTGGACAAGGGCTCTGCTGCTGACTCCATGCCTGTGGGGCCTCTTCTGTGCATGAATTATTGAGGATAACAACTTTTCTGGATTACACTTCACTTTTGTTTTCAGTTACTTTTTTGCAAGTAATGCTGTGGTTTGAACCCAGGCGAGGCCCATATTAGGAAAAGTGCTTCACATTGAGTCACACCTTCAGGGCTGTGTTATTTTAGTCTCAGTATTTGCAGGACAGTAAGAAACAGCAGTAATAGAGAGCATGCTTGTCTCATTTGCAGTGTTAATGGAAACAGATCTAGAGTTCCCTAATAGTTTTCTTTTTTTCTGTCTTTTTTGAGACAGGGCCTCACTACGCAGCTCAGGATGGCTTTGAGCTCACTTTGTAGCCCAGGCTGGTCTTGAACTTGCAATAATCCTCCTGCCTCAGCCTCTTGAGTGCTGGGATTACAGGTGCACACCACCACGCCCAGGTTCTAATAGTTTTCTAATGTATTACTTTTGGATTTAGTCAACCGAATTACAAATGCAAAGACTTGACTGTTATAATATTGTATTCTTTCGCATGTTGTTAAGTTATACTTTTTGGGGGGGGTATAGGAACTGACTCAGCCGGGCATGGTAGCACACACCTGTAATCCTTGTACTTTGGAGGCTGAGGCAGGAGGATCGTTGTGAGTTCAAGACCAGCCTGGGCTACAAAGTGAACTCAAAGCCAGTCTGAGCTGCATAGCAAGACCGTGTCTCAAAAAGACCAATCAATCAATCAACCAAATAATAATAAAAATAGAATTTAAAAAAAGGAGTTGAACTCAGAACCTCACATTTACCAGGCAGGTGCTGCACCACTGAGCTATATCCCTAGATACTATACTTTTTTCTTTAGATTAGGTCTCACTGTGTTACCCAGACTAGGCCTAGACTCCTTGTCTGGGTATCCTTCCCAGTGGCTAGGACTACCAGTATGCACCACCATGTCTGGCTGCTGGTTGTTTTTTTGTACTAATACCTTTAAAAAAAAAAAAAAAAACTGGGAATTGAACTCAGGACCTTGTGCTTGCCAGGTAGGCACTTGTGCCACTAAGCTATATCCCCAGCCCTATACTAGTACTTTGTATATGCTACTGGAACATGTGTGTCAGAATGGATGCAGCATGGATGGTTTTTCTTTGCTTGTCCTGAGGATCAAAACCTGGGCCTTTCCAACGAGCTACCTGAAGAAGTGATAAGTGGGGGGGGGGGCTGTGTCCCACGTGATGTGAATGTCACATGATGTGTTCCTGTACTGAGACATTAAGTGGTTCCCCCGTTAATGGAGTTTGCGCTCTGTATGGGAGTCAAAAAAAAAAAAAAAAATCTAACAACAACAGAAATGCCAAGTGTGGTAGCAAGCATCTATAACTGCAGTGCTCAGAAGGCTGAGGGAGGTCACCACAAATCTGAGTCCAGCCTGGACTACAGAGTGAGACCCTGTCTTAAAACACACATACAGGAACAAAATGAATGAGCCGACAAAACAAAACAAAACAAAAAAAAAAAAAAATTTTTTTTTTGCGGTACTGGGGATCGAACTCAGGACCCTGCGCTTGCTAGGCAAGCGCTTACTCCACTGAGCTATATCCCCAGCCCCTCCGTGTTATTTTGAAATGTTTTTACTTTCTGGTGAAGCTGGTAAACTCAATACCTGATTTAAATAAAATGAAATTACAAGCTTAGGCTCCCTGAGAAAAACACAGAACCACAGTTAAAAAGCACATTAATGCTGCTAAGGTTTTATGGTAACATTTAGGGTTACTCCCCTTCCTCCCACTCGTCCTTCCCTGCATACTGCTCGGGGCAGGAGCTCTGACCGCTGGACAGTCTGGCATAACCCTCGGTAACTAAAAACTGGCCCGGGCCAGCTTCGGATAACAACAGCACTCACTTTCTTGTTATCCATCCTGCTTGCTCTAAATTCAAGATGTCAGGTGAGAAAATAGTCATGTCCCTTGACTCAAAACAGGACCCTTGGTCTGATTGCTTTTTCTTTCAAGAGCCATTTCTTCCTGTTAACAACAGAATTTCTTGCATAAATGCTGAAAAATATACTTGTCCCCAAGGCTTTGTTGAATCACAAAGACTCAATCATAAAATCATACATAAGCTTGTAGATAGTCTTTCTCCTGACTGCCCCACCACTCCTTCTTCTGCATCTTATTCTGTTTTACTTTCTTTTTTTGGAGATAGGGGCTCACTGTGCAGTTCTGGATGGCCTTAAACTCAAGGTGATTGATCCCCTGCCTAGCCTCCCAAGTACTGGGATCGCAAAGTACGCATCACCAGGTTTGGCTCTGCCACATTTTATTAAGGAGGACTGTTCTCTAATAGAAGTATCTCATGCTACACACATAATGGGATCCCTAACGTCCATCTACAACCATGACAGTAGGAAGAACAGTAGTTACATCACTTTGTATTTTTACAACTTATACATTAACACTATACAGTATCATTTCCAAACTTTAACTCATATTTGTATTTCTCCCACAACGTAACAGGTTTGGAATTTTATCCTTGACATTACACATATGCAATGACATTTTCTGTCATTTAGAAAGCCTCCTATTAACTTTCAAATCATTATAAACAGAGCTGTCTTTTTGTATGTATTTTAGTAAGACTATATAATCTTACTCTGTGTTTTACACACCTTTTGCCAGATTTAGGGGATGTAAAATGTATAGTTCATCCCTATTGTACCTCCATGACCTTCTCAATCCTCTTTTGGGTATTTTTCCACCTAAATCTTTCCTCCACTATAATCAATATCCTGTGAAGACAGAACTTTACTTGTCACTGTTTTCTCTTTAGCCTACAACAGTGTCTGGCACATGGCAAGAAGACTTACACAAAAATGGAGAAATGCCTGTCCATTTTATTCTCTTATTTGTGAAGGACCTTTCAAAAAATTATGAATTTTGTAAAACTCTTCTCTGGCACCTACCTAACATTCTTTTGAATGTTAAAAAACATTTAAGTTCGTTGTGTCGGCATGTGCCTACAGTTTCAGCTACTAGGAAGGCTAAGGCAGGACTGCCTGGGCTGAGGAGTTCAGGGCCAGCATGGGCAATACAGGAGACCTGGTACCTGTTATCTGTTGGACCCCACTTGCTACCTGCTAATGTGATCCTCTACAATAGTATCTTTGTCTTATTACCAAATAAATAAAGTACAGAAGAAACAGACTTACTGTCTCCAAAGCTATCATCACCTCTTCTTGGTGGGTAGTCGTCAAAGCTGTCTGTGGCAGGACGGGCCCTCCAGTCTGTGTCTGTTTTGTCAGAATCTCGATTTCTGTCTCGCCCAAAAGAACGGTCATCCCTGTCTGTAAAGTAAAAGCAAACAAACGAAAACCCCTCAAGTTGACAGGAGAAGATTTACTTTGTCCAACGCCCGCCTCTCTCTTCCTCCTGTCACACACAGAATCAATCTTCACACCTGTTACTTTTCTGCATCATACCGTCATCATGAAGCTGCCCCAGGCCCCTCAAGTGCACTCTCCAACTGAACTGGGTACTCTTTTCTTCACATTAATTTCTACTGGTTTATTGCTTATTCATGTAGGCCACGAGTTTTTAAAACATACATGAATGAGGTCCCTGTTCTGTCCAACATATGCCAGGGAGCTAAGCTATGTACTACAGATTTAATATCCATTTAGATCAGCCAGGGCACTTTATCTGAAGGACTAATCTACAGATTCTTTTATCTAACAGGGTATCAGTAGCACTCACTTCAGATGTCCACAAACACTGCCAAAAGTCCCCTGGGGAGCAAAACTGGTTGAGAACAGTCACTCTAGGATTAGGCTGATTTATCATCTCTATTAACATTTTCTGGGCAAGGACACTTCTGCTTTGTCAAACAGCAAGTTTTTTCCTGTTTTCTCACCTTTATCCTGTGCTTGATCAGCAACATCCACTCGAATTCTCCTGTTACCTAAAGACTGAGAGCACAGGACTGTATTAATCAATCTTCTGCCCCATTCTGCACAAATCCCACGAGCGTCCATAAGTATGTGGGTACAGCAAAAGCCACAGCACCACAGGAAGGCAGATAAAGGAAAGACACTGTACTCCAGACGACACTCTCACATTTGTTGACTAAAGAATCCTTTATGAACACTTAACTAAAATAGTCTCTTAGAATTAACAAATTTAAGTTCACCTTAAGTGAGTATTAGTCCATTAACTTTATACAAAGCCATTATGTCACAGAACAGCATAACCAGCCAAGACTTTTGTCAAGTAGAATTACAAGTAAATTCCAGTTAGCTAAATAAAAGATATTTTGGCACTACAAAATCATGAAACATTTACACACTGAACCCAATTAATTCTGATAGTTTTTCTTCATTTCATAGTAGGTAAAATCCTATAGCTGAAAAACAATGAATTTTGGTTTAAAACACCCCAGTTATATAAAACGTAGAAATGATGCAACAATGAAAATTGTGGAATAACCTTAGCTCTTTGTACGTATGCAATAAATGAATTTCTATTCCTATTCAGATGATAATAGCACTCAACTATGTGATCATAAAAAATTTTTAAAAGGCTTTTTTCAATTATGTCAAATGGCAGGTCTGATACCGAACTATGGTACAGGAAAGTGCCTTTCCAAGATACAATGAGGGGTTTCTAGAGCTAACAGAGAACAATAAAGGCCTTTTTTTGTCCCAGATATAAACTTGCAATCTCTGCATAGGAAAATATTTATTTATGGGCACTGTAAAAAGCAGGCACAATGAGCCAGGTGCAGAGATGCATGCCTGTAATTTCTGACCCTTAGTGAGGCCAAGGCAGGAGGAGTCCAAGTTCCATCAAGCCTGGCCCAGGCAAGTGTTTCAAAGTTGAAAAGAATAAAAAGGGCACATGCTGTAGGTCAGTGGTAGACTGCTGGCCCAGGATGCGTGAGACCTGGGTTCAATACCCAGTACTGCAGAGAGCAAACCAGGCCTGAATGCTTAGTTATTTCTCCTGTTAAACTGTACTAGGAAAGACACATTACAAATACCATCCTTTTTCAACTTTATTATTTTTTAAAATTAAAAACAAAACCCTCCCACATATTACAGTACTCTAGAAAATTAGGTAATGCCATTCCATCTTTGGTGCTGGGGAGCAAACTCAGGGTCTTGAACATGCTAGGCAAGTGCTTTACCATGGAGTCACATGCCTACCTGGAAGACAATGCCCTTTGACTACACTGATTAATTTCACCACCCCCACCATGGATTAAACTGAGAACCACATGCTTGCTGGGCAAGTGCCCTACCACTGAGCTATACCTCCAGCCCCAACCATATTAAATTTTATTTTTGAAACAGGGTTGATACAATTGTCCAGGCTGGCCTTGAATTTGTAATCTTCCTGTCTCAGCTGTGTCCCACACAGATGGATTACAGTAATGCGTCACCATACCCAGTTGTTTTTTTTCTGGTTGCCTTTATAGAATCAGATAATCTTTAAAGAGCAAAGACAAAGGCTGAGACAAAACAGTAAACTAATATGAACTTTTATTAGATACTTAGTGTGTTTGGTTTCTCCCAAAATTTATCTAAGTGACTCTGAATTATAAGAGATGTTGAATGTTAAATAATCTGGGATCTTCTTTGTGGCTATGGGAATCTCTGACCCAACCAGTGTGATATAGCATGCCTGGAATCCCACCACTCTGGAAGGCTGAGGCAGAAGGGTCAAGTTCAAGCTGTGCTTGAGCAACATGCAAGAACTTGTCTCAAAAATAAAAATGGCTGGGGATATAGCCCAGTGCAAAACTGCCAGTACTGGAGGAAAAAAAAAATCAGTTTGATTGATAAATACAAAATTTGTGAGCCCCCCCGCCCCCAACTGCTTTACCTCTTCATTGAGACTCAGGGCACTGAGCAGGGAATCCAGGTCCTCAAACTCAGCATAACCAAAACCTTTCAACCTGTCTGGATTGCTGGGTTCACGTGGCAAACGCACTGCACTGATCTGAAGGAGTAAAGATAAAGAGATAAAAGCCCTTCGAGGACCACACAAGCACCAATATGCGTACAGCAAATCTCCCTGCAGAACATGTAAGAACCTGGGTGTCTACAGGGAGAACACTATATGCCCTTATACATCTGAATTTTCATCTGTTTACATTTAACTTTTAAAAAGAAATGAACCATGAATTTATTGTATTGCTGCTAACCCTCGTTTTTTTTTTTTTTCTTTGCAGTAGCAGGGACTGAACTCAGGACCTGGCGCTTGCCAGGCAGGCACATATTTCACTGAGCTATGGCCCCAGCCCTGCTTTTGTTTATATACATTTCTAATTTTGTTTTACTTAGTTAGGAACTGCCCATTCCGCAATTAATTTACTTTAGTCACTAACCCCAATGTATCTAGTTAATGGCCTAAAATGATTACACTTACATTTAATCCTCTAAAGAATTCCTTAATAGAATCTTCCGTCACTTCATAGGGCAGGTTTCCGAGAAAAGCGGTGTAGGGTGGCGATTTGGGAAGACGGCTCCGGTCGATATTGGGTTCCCGAGCAGCCCGTGGAGCAGTGGGAAGGATGGAACGGTCAATTGGAGGTGCCCTATACACATCATCGTCATTACTGTGCCAAGTGGTTGAAACTAGAATAGAAGAAACAATAAAATAGAGAATCTCCCTTACTACTGTTCTAAAATAAGAGGATCAATCCATGCCAATTGCCAGATATTAAAAATACTGCAGCAGGAAAGGTATGGTGAGGCACACATCTAGCATCCCAGCACCGTGGGAGGTGGAGGCAGGAGGATCACAAATTTGAGCCCAGCATCAGAAACTCAGTGAGAACCCTGTCTCAATATAAGAGCTGGAGCTAGGTGTCATGGTGCAAGCCAGCAATCCTAGCACTTAGGAGGCCGAGGCAGGAAGATCGCCTGGATTACAAAGCAAGACCCTATCTCAAAAAACAAAAGTAAGGAGAAGAAAAAGAATAGGCAGCTAGGCCTAGGATGGCGCCCTCTTGAACGTTCATTTCTGTTCCCATTACAAAGTTTGACAGCTTAATCCTGAAATGAAATCCTGAAACCCAAGACATAAATACATATAATTTCAAGTTCTACAAAGTAAGATTCTTTTCACGTTACAATGATATGAATCACGAAATAGGTTTTATCTAGGAAATAACGAAATTCTAAGCATAACCAAAAAAGAAAACTTACCATCTCCTTCCAGGTCATCTGTTTCATCAGCCCAGCTGACTGGTTTGGGGACATAGGTGGTTCCTCCACCAGTCCCCCCGTCCTCAGCCAGAAAGTCTGTCAGAGAGATAGTTTTCCCCTTCTTATTCTTCTTTTTTGCTATTTTAAAAAGAGAATAGATTATTCATAATTATCAAAGCATTCACACAACTGTACAATGCAGTATGTTAAATGTATTTATAAAGAACGTGACACAAAAGCTCATAAAATGACTAGATTATGGCACATTTACATAAAGAAATAGTATGCAGATACGTACAGGGAAAGAACATCCTAAGGATCCAGAAAAAGAGACTCCAAGGGTAAGTAACTTTAAAAGTTGCAAGTACATACTACATACTACCTATCAACACACTTTTAAGTACGGAGAAGGGGTGGGTGTCCACTATTCCCCTCTGGGAGCATGGCTGAGGTGGTGGCAATCTTTTACTTTCTACTGTACTCAGTGATCTGCCATTTGAAATCAAGTGTGTGTGTGTTGTTGGGCATCGAACCCAGGGACTTGTACATGCCAGGCAAGTGTTCTACTTATGAGCTACATGTTCAGCCCCCTTTGAAATTTTAAATTTACCAAGTACTTCTATTTAAGACAGGTTGCTGGGCATGGTGGCATACACCTGTAATTCTAGCTCCTGGGAAGTTGAGGCAAGAGGATCACCATGAGTTCAAGTCCAGCATGGGCTAATAGCGAGTTCAAGACAGCATGAACTACATAGTGAGACACTGTCTCAAAAAAACAAAAAACAAACTAAAACAAACACACAAAAAGACAGAAGTCATTAATTCACTGTTTCTTGGATACAAAAATACGTAAGACAAACTTCCTACCTTACATACATTTTATATCGCACTTTTTCTGGGGCAGCATCAGTATAAACTTAGGCAACACTGAACTATATCCCTAGCCCTTAGTTTATGTTTGTTCTGTGATACTAGGGATTGCATCCAGGCTCTCGCAGGCTTGGCAAGCATTCTACTACTGAGTACTTCTCAGGCCCCTTTTATAAACTGTAGTTTGAGGCTGGGCACGGTGGTGCACACCTGTAATCCCAGCACTCGGGAGGCTGAGGCAGGAGGATCGTTGGGAGTTCAAGACCAGCCTGGAATACAAAGTGAGCTCAAGGCCAGCCTGAACTGCATAGCGAGACCCTGTCTCAAAAAGACAAAACAACAGACTTCCGGGAAGATGGCGACCGGGTAGGCAGCAGAGAGAGAACCTCCCAGAGGGTTACCACCCAAACAATGAAATATAGCAATATGAAGACAGAAATTAGGACTTCCGGGAAGAAGACGACCAGCCAAGAGAGCGAGTGCAGAGGGAAGAACGGCTTCAGCTCCTGAACCCGACAGAGAACGCGCTACTGGGACAAACTGCACCAAACTGGGCAGCGCTCCAGGATCCCGCTCAGAACCCCACCCCCGCAGCCAGTGCTGCGCGAACTGGAGCAATAGCGACCGGCCGGCAGGGCCGGCGGGATTTCTGAGTCGGGGAAAATCTCCATCCAAGGAAAAACATCTGAACGGCACTCCTGTCTGCACGGATCACAGGGTGAGTTAAGTGCGCGCTCTAACCGGTTTTTCCTGAATCGGGAAGAAGCTCAGCCCAGCGAGAGACATCAAAACAGCTTTAAGGACTTCGGGATCTCCCGGGTGGGAAGACCTACTTAGGCACCCCAACAGGTTTTGTGAGGGGGGAAGGAGCTCCACCCAGGGAGGAACACCTGAGTGGCCTATCTGCAAGAATCCTGGGGTGGTGAGCTGTTTATTCACCCCGGCCAGGTCTTGGGGTAGGGAGTAGAAGCGGAAATCTCAGCAGACAGCTTAAGGGACATTCTCCCAAAGAGAAGTAACCACTGGAGCAGCCTCTGCAGCAGACCTTTGCCTGCTGAACTGTCTGTGGAATTTATAGCTCCACA
>PVLD010011759.1:0-63725 GCA_004027595.1 Dinomys branickii
AGGTAATTTTTAATTTCTTCTTTAACTTCTTGTGTGACCCATTGGTTATTCAGTAGGTTGTTGTCTAATTTCCACGTGTTTATGTGGTTTTTGGAGTTCTCTTTGTCATTAATTTCCAATTTTATTGCATTGTGGTCCGATAATATGCATGGGATAATTTGAATTCTTTTGCATTTAGGTAGGTATGCTCTATGGGCTAGAATGTGGTCTATTGTAGAGAAAGACCCATGTGCAGCTGAGAAAAATGTATATTCTGATGTTGCGGCGTGGAACACTCTGTATACATCTACTAAGTCCATCTGTTCACACTTTTGGTTCAGGTCTGTTATTTCTTTGCTGAGTTTCTGTCCGGTTGACCTGTCTCTTTGCGTCAGAGGGGTGTTTAGGTCCCCTATTACGATAGTGTTATTAGTTATTTGATTTTTTACATCTGTCAAGATTTGACTTGTAAAGTTAGGTGCTCCATGGTTTGGTGCATAAATGTTTAGGAATGTTACCTCTTCCTCTTGTAGCTTTCTGTTGAGAAGTCTGCTGTGATTCTGATGGGCTTTCCTTTATAGGTGATCTGTTTCTTTTCTCTAGTATCTTTTAATATTGTGTTCTTTTGCTGGATGTCTGGGATCTTGACTAGTATATGTCTGGGTGTGACTTTATTTGGGTTATGGCTCATTGGAGTTCTATATCCTTCGTTTAACTGCACTTCAGTATCTCTTACCGTGTTTGGGAAATTTTCCTCTATTATTTGTGCAAATATTCTTTTTATATCATTTATGTTGCCTCCTGGTGTTTCATTGACTCCTATTACTCGGGTAGTATTTCTTTTTGCCTTACCTTGCAGTTGTTGGGTTGACTTTTTCTGGATTCTTGATGACTTTAAGAGATCCTTCCTTTCACAGTCAATAGCTGCCATGCTGTTTTTTTTTTTTTTTTTTTTTTCCGTGCCATGCTGTTTTCAAGATCTGAAATTCTATCTTCAGCTTCACTGAAGCAGTTTTGCAAGCTTTCAGTGGAAGTTTTCATTTCCTGGCAATCTCTTTGAGTCTGTTTCATGCATTCTAATTCATTCCTAAATTGCTCATGTAATGTTTCCATTTGTTTCTTATGTTCTTCTCTTCTTTTATCTGTTTCTTCTCTATATGTGCAAAGCATTTCTTCCATTATTATTTTTACTTCATTTTTTGCCTGACAGATTATTTCTGCTTTAATCTCTTCTATGGCCTGATGGAGTTGTTTCTTTACTTCGGATGCGATCATTTAAGAAACTGCAGGTATGTGGCTTCCTAGTTCTCCTATATCGTTGTTTCCTGGACTTGTTTTGGGCAGGGTTGAGTTCTGAGACTGAGTTTTGCTCCTCTGTCTTGTCATTTTGAATGTCAGATGAACAGTGTTGAGTTACAAACTACTCAGGCAGCTCACAGAGGACTCTAGCAACCCTAGTTTACCTGGATATCAAACTTATCCCAAGATGGTAGCAGACCCTGAATCAGTGGGCCCAGAAACCCCAGACAGTTGCTGGGGTGCCAGGCTCAGAGCTTACCTGCGATGGTGGGGGAAAGTTGTCTCTCTGGGCAGAGCACTGGCGTGGGCCTTACCCAGCAAAGGTCTGTTGCAAAGCCTGCTCCACAGCTGCTGCAAAGCTGGGCTCCCTCTCTGTGGGAAACTGTGGGAAAGTCTCGCGGGTGCTGCTGCTCTAATGGCAACCTGAATCCGGGCTCTTTCCCCCATAAAGTTTCACCAGGCAGAGCTTCAGTGTAGGCCTTACCCAACAAAGGTCCACTGCAAAGCCTGCTCCACTGGAGCTGTAAAGCTGGGCTCCCTCTCCGAGGGAAACTGCGGGAAAGTCTCATGGGCACTGCCTCTCTAAAAGTGACCTGAAGCCAGGCTCTTTCTACTGTAAAGTTTCTCTGTAAGGTTTTTATCATGAATGAGAAACACCACCACTTTAACCAAGTGTTAAAAGTTAACGTCATCTGTAATAAAAATATCAATAAAATGAACTCCCCAATATTATATACTGTGTTATTCATAGCAAATATCTATAAGGTACATTGATTTAATTATAATCTGGATCCTGGACTGTGAAATGGATATTAACATGACAATTAGCAACGATTTAATGTAGTCTATGTATTAGTTAACAGCTTCTATCAGTATTTATTTCCTGAATTTAGAAATTATACTGTGCTTAAATAAGACATTAGCATTTGGAGAAATTGGGCAGAGATTACATAGGGATTATACGTACTAAGTTTGTAAATTTCTGTTAGTGTGAAATCATTTCAAAATAAAGTTAATAAAAATATTTAAAAGAGCAAAAAGATAGTTTAAAATCCTCCCAGCTTTGTTCACAAAATTTCATTTTAAAAGGACACTTTAACACTCTCTCAAAACAAAAGGATATTTTCCCCTCAAAATAAAAACCTTAAATATACTTTGCTTTATGAAAAGCAAAAAGTACATGAAAATACATTTATGACACAAATTCTTTCCCAGATCAATATGGTCTCTGTCTCCTATTCAATATTTTAATTTTCTATTACTTTTATTTTCAGAGAATATGATTTAGGCAATGTTATATTTTTTCTGAATTAACCCTAGTGATCATTTTATGCCAATGAATCTTGAGCATCTTGCCACTTAACTCTGTGCAAATATTTTTCTACTTAACAGATTCCAGGTAGCTTCATTTCTGTCTCAACTACTAGATGTAATTTAGCACCAAAGACTTGACCCACGTATAACAGGTACTTATGTACAATCATGAAATTCTCTCCTGTACTGTAAAAAGGAAAGTGGAAAAATGGAGAATGGGATAAAGGTCGGCGTCCCAACTCTGTGAAGTTTAGACCAGTTTTACAGACCTCTAGACTCACTGCTACACTCTCCTTATGTCAGCTCACGTTCCTAGTACCAAATAACAGTTGCTAATTATGATGAATGCTGCCTTCTTTGTGAACAAAAAAAAAAATCTCACATATTTTTTACTGAACCAACATAGTGCAGTAAATAAAGAGAAAAATGCTTTTTCTAGGAAAACACGTGGAACTATCAGAGAGCGGACATGTGTTCAGCTGGGCGTGGCTGGGTGATAGAGCCCCTGCGCACACCAGGCATCTGTGTGCCATGACAATTCCCCAGGGCCCTCCATAGTGACTTCTCCAGGAGCTTCCTTAGAGTGTCCCCAGATCTCATTACCAGTTTTCAGCCGAAGGATTCCTGTGGAATGGGAAGGCTTTGGTTTTCTTTCTTGTACAGGAATTACTTTATCTTGAAAGTCTTGCCAGAAGATAGTGAGAAATTCAGTCGGTCACACACACACACACACACACACACACACACACACACACACAACCATGCAGAAAAAGAGAGAAAGCTGACCTTGTTTCTAATAGTGTTTTACTTTGGAGAATTCAAAGACAAATACAGCAGGTGACACGATGCTACCACCAGAGGGCAGAAGACATTAAGAAATGGGACAACAAAGCCCCCTTTGTGATTCCGATTTTGTGGTTTGAAATTTCTAGTTGTCTCTTTAAGAAATGAAGTCGTGCGGGATCCAAATAAAATACCCACAAATGCAGATAGGAAAGGGTTGTGAAGGAAAATTCTTATTTTTTATAATAATAAAATGCATAACCATGTTCCCAAAAGAGCCACCACTATCCATTTATTAATTACATTACTAATTTAGGTTGAACACTGAAATAGATTGACAGTGTTAAAATCATGATGATTCCTCTCCTGGTGATGTTTGTGAAAAACAGCAGCTGGTTAACGCAATCTATCTAGAAGAGGAATGAGCTAGTCCAGAATCAATACAGCCAAGGTCTTGAGTACAACCTGTACACAGATTAGTGGTTATCTCTCGGGGCCATACGTTCCCCTAGCCAGCAATAGGCCATATGGGTCCAAGAGGGAGTGGTGAGGGGTCAGTATGGCTAGCACAGGCCCAGTGCTGCACTTTCTACTGACATTAGGCCAATGCTTTCTCCTTATAAATGGATATCATTATGATCTTCAGCTTAGAAAGTATTTGGAATCAGCTAGATGGATTGGAGCAACTCCATAATTTCACCTGTTCAAGAAACTGAGGCAGGAAGACCTCCATCTTAAGCCCACCATGGGCAACTTGTGAGACCCTATTTTAAAATGAAATAAAATAGTGGGATTGGGGGTATGTGTCAATGGCAGGGTAACCGCCTAGCACGCTCAAGGCCCTGGATTCCATGCCCAGTACTACAAGCAAAATAAGTAGCAGTTAGACACTTTAAACTCCTGCTCCTCTCCCCACTATTTCCCCTTTTCATTTCTAATTCCTTCCCCCACCTAAGTCCCAACCATTTTTTTCCTGTACTAGTGCACATACATGGAAAGGCTGATGAACAATTGGTTTCAAGGCCTTCAAAAGTGATTTCAATCCTACTGACAGTTTTGCCGGTGTAGAAGCACCACTCCAAGCAGCTGATGTGAGACTTGACCATGGCCCTCACTCATCTACCCAAGTCGTCTGCCTAAAATGGCACCCTAGTATTGTGAAATCATTTCCTCTCCCTTGATGAACAATCCCTAGCACTCATTTAATAAGAGAGGAATCTTGAGAGAAACTCTGTACCTTATTTGGATTCAGTATCATATCATCACATTCAAAGCAGCTTTTATGCATGAGGGAATGATCATGCTCAATGCCACACTTACACAGTTGAAAATATTTCACATGCTCCTTCTACATCTCTCTAAACTGGTAGAAGTAAACTAGAGAGTTGAGATAATTATCCTGCTAATTTAGTCAGTATTCTCCATAAATATCTGGATATAAGGGCTCAGCGTGGAGAGGGCATGTGGCCGTTATTTAGAAGGCTGGTTTACACACACGATCCTAACACAGTGCAGGTGATGGCAATGCTTCTCTGATATGCTTTATGATAGTTGCAGACATAGTTGCATTATATTAATGTTTTATCAAAGTCTCGGAATTACTAAAATCCAGCCAGGCGTTTTAGCACACACCTATAATCCTAGCACTCTAAGAAGGCTGAGGCAGAAAGATCACAAATTCAAGTCCAGCCTAGGCAATTTGACAATGTAGCAAGACTGTCTCAAAACCAAAACAAACTTTTAAAAGACATGGATATAGTGTAGTGTGAAGGCCCTGGGTTCAATCCCTAGTGCCAGAAAGTAATTGCTAAAGCCCATCTTTGCCCAAAATAGCTTGTTATGCCATTTTTTATTTCTTCATTTCTAGATTATTAATCAGCCATTATTATAAAATTTAGTTTTCTTCTTTAGAAATGTGTAATGTTGAGCTCCCTTGTGTTTGCTGGATCCATGTAAATCACCTTTAGAGTCTGCTGACTATGATTATTCTTACTGCTATCACACTTCCGGGAACCAAATTCTTAAATGGAATTGAGTGGGTTTCAAAAGAGAAACGTGAAAACAGGTTTTGACTCAGCCAGGCCCTGCTCCCTGTAGGCCGGGGAAGCTGGTCATATGACCTTGCCCTGAGCACTTGATTCATTCAGGTGAGTCCACACTGAACACAACACAGAAGAGACGCACCTGCTTGTCTCCAGTCACCCCTCCAGGTGCCCAGGTGCCCTCGGAGAAGTCAGACCAAATGGATTTCCTCCTTTCCCAACCCACATGCCTCCCCTGCTCTCATGTAGAAATGCATGAGGGTGTGTTTCTCTCTCTGTGCCAAGTGTACAGGGCATCCTGAGTGTGCTGACATTCAAAAGCAGGAGGCTGAGGTTCACCTAACCCCAGCAGGCTGCCCTGAGACTGGGGCATACCTCCCAGAGGGCAGGAGTGAAAACTGCAAATATTACTCCAAATATGTAAAGAAAGGCAATTTTTCTGTTTTCTATCATAGATCCGTTCTTTCTCATAAGTAGTTACCTCATTAGTTGTGAGGCCGTAGAAAACATTCTGACACTTGCCATTGCTAGGCATTAAAATTCTCTTCAAATGGTCTCTTCTGTGATGTGCTTGCTGTGGGGCAAAAGCTGAATTTTCCCCCTTCTCCCCTCTTCCCATGCTCCTTCCACAGATGGAGACGGTGGAGCGGATGCCATCACAGGGCAGCAAGGGCAAAGAGCAGCAGAGTGCTCAGGGTGCTCAGAGTGGTCTGGCCCCTCCAGGTAACGTGTCGCGTCCACAGAAGTCCTTGCAGCACTGAGCTGGCACATCCTCCATCTTGACCATTTGCCTCTGATTGTGCTTCCCACACTGCGGCGTCTTTGTGCAGAAACAGCTGTCTGATCCTCTCAACCTCAGAACATCTTCTTGCTGAGGTTGAAGGTACTTTCCAGAGCCCCTGGGAGTCAAACTTCTGCCTCAGCTATCTGGCCATCTGCCAAGGCCACTGTTATTCATACCATAAGGCAAAGCACCTTCAAATATGGCCTAGTCCTCCAAACAGTGGGAGAGAAAGACTAGACTTTTCTTTACACAGCTTTGAGCAGGATGTAAGTATTAAAAACCTGCTTCCCCATGTCTCTTTCCATCTCCCTCTTGACATGAAAAGAAAAGCATCTCACTTCTTTTTAAGACATTGTCCTTCCTAGAGGATACAAATGCGGCATTTGTATCCATTCTTAGAAAGTGGTACACATGTGTCTTTCAGCATCCTATTTCTGCAAATGTGTTTCCACACTTCCTGTCTTAATTTTTCTTATTTTTGGTTCATGTCTTGTTTTTTTCAGAACTCTTGCAATTTGAAATTCTCTTCATCTACCTTCTTTGCTAATAAAGGTAAAGGAAAGCATATATACTTTATGAAGGGAAATAAGCTTAATAGAAGAAACAGAAAACTCACAAGGTCAGTACTACCAGTCTTTTAAAATTAATAAAAAGTGAGCTTATCTATTCATGTTTACTTACTTTTTATATCATAATATCTTTCGTAAACTCCACTTTTCCTACTTAGAATGTCATCATGGATTCATAGCATGATAAATTTTTATAAGTAATTATTTTTAAATTGTTCCAACTTGGACAGTGGAAATATGTCAAAGCTGGCTCTTTGGTCTTTTTAGCATTATTTCAGGCATATTTTTAAAATCCATATATTTTGGAAAGAATAAAATATTCATTGAATCGTCACAGCGTTTTAGTTCCTTAGAATGGAGAGTCATAACTGAACTGTGTCTCAGCATTAGAACATATGAATTTGTTTGGCTGTTCAACCTCTTTAGCGACAAAATAATTTCATACTGATATTCTTTACTTAACCATATGTCACTAAATCATGTTATTCTCTTCTTAAAGTTTTGTTCCTATAACATACTGTGACGGTGAAGCTGGACTGTTGGGCTGATTGGCCTGGGAGTCACTTAGGGAATCATCAGAGCACACGCCTGGGTGCTTCTGCCCTAGTTCGGGGGCATAACCTGGGCGCCACATCTGGCTGTCTGCTCCCTCCTCTTCGGGGGTGCTGCTCCGCTGCTCCCTGCTTCCTGGCCGCCACCAAGTGGGCAGCTTTGCTCCCACTGCGCTCTTCTGCCCTGATGCTCCCGCCTTGCTGCCAGCTGGTCATGAACAGAAACATCCGAAATCATGAGCAAAGCTAAACTCGGTCCCTTTCAGCTGTGGGCTTCGGCACAAGAACGGAAAGCTGACCGATGCGCATAGTTAAATACAGAACAACTACGAGTTCTTCAGAAGGGGTTCAAATCCGTGCCACCCCCCAGTGCCTCCCTAGAGCTGAATGGGAGACCCAAGTCCCTTCTCTGCAACCTCACCTCTGTCATTTGGTTTGGAAACTGGGAAAAATTTCATGCAAGAAATGACATCCGAGCTGAGTTTCAAAGACCTAGAGAATTTTCCAGCAGGTGGGTCTGGCAGCAAGGGGTGAAAGGTGAAGGGTAAAGTGAAGCTTGTCTATTACATACCATGCAGAAGCAGGAGAGGAGAATCAGAAGCAAGAAATGAGGATAACATGGGGTGTTTGGCAAGAATCTGAGATATCATCATCTTTTTACACAATGTACTTTGACTTCTACCCGACAGATGATTAATTATAGGACAAAAATATTAGGTAGTTTTAAGAAATGTCACGGGAGATGAACTGACAGAATACATGTATCAGAAATATTCTCAAACTCTTAATTTGTTTGTGTCATCAATCTTTCCTCGTGGTAAAAGAGTTCTGGGGAAAGGTTGGAGAAAGAAAAATTAATAACTAATATATAAAACTTCTTTGAACAAATCCTTGATATTGTCATAAGTAGAGGTTGATGAGTCAAGCCCTAATGGAGATATGATCAGCAAAGTAAGCCTGACAACCTTTAACCCTCTCCTCTCTCACAGAAGAGGCTATCAGATATACTCACTCCGCTGCTCTCGGGGCAGAATCTCAAAGTGTCCCCACCATCTCTGGCCCTGGTGTGACATCCAAGAGTAGGTTATATGGTGTTGAAGATTGAAAAGATTTTACACATGTGAGTGAGTCACAAAATTAATTTAGAAGTCATCAAAAAAGATGTAATCAACTGGAAAAATTTTAAAAAGAGGGTTTTAGAATTCACTTAGGTCAGAAAGAGATTCTCCTTCTTTCACTGAAGAAGCAAACTACCACTGGTTCTACAGAGACAAGGAAATGATTTCTTCTACTAACCATATGACCATGGAAGAGGCCTGCAAAACTCAGACAAGACCTCAGCCCTGGCTGACATCTTGATTGTAGATCTGTGAAACCCTGAGCAGAAGACTGGGTCAGGTTCGGCTGGGCCCCTGACCACAGAAACTGTGACATAGTAAAAGCACATTGTTCTGATTGCTTAAATTTATGGTAATTTGCTATGAGACAGCAGAAAACCAACGTACCCTAAAATCACATGGAATACTCATCTTAAAGATAGTCACTATGTGGCCGTTGAAGGCACATATTTTAAAGCCAAGTTCTATTGGCTCATGTACCAGCCCCGCCAATTTTCTGTGTGACCTTGGGCATTTTCCTACTTGCTTTCTGCCTCGGTTTCCACATTTTGAAGTGACAGTAGACATAAGGCTTAGCTTACAGGCTTCCTTAGGAGATTAACGAATTCAATTTACAGAAAGCGGCTAGAAGGACAAGTGGCACACAGTGAGCACACTGTAAGATGTCCGCTCTCCTTACGTGGGCTTCTCTGTTCATTATCAGCAGATCTGGACAGACCCAGTGCTCTCTTCAGATACCTCCTTAACAAACAAGAAGGTCCTATCCTAGACACTCAAAGCATTTGAGGAAGAGGTCAGTCTTACCACTGAGTTGAGTTTCAATAACCAATTTCAGGCAGAAAGAATTAAACAGTGGTTGAAATAATGTAATACCATCTCAATTTTAAACTGTGAAAATAGCTGGGAGAATTTAATGATTTCTGCAAATTTCTTTATACTACCTGCTGTGATCTGAATGTGTCTCACAAAGTTTCACATGCCCAGAGCTTGGTCTTAATTGTGGTGATGCTGTGTGTGTAGGACCAACACAAATTGAGGTCTGTAAAAGGAACTGCGTCATGCAGGCTGCACCCTCATTAGAAAGATTAGTGCTTTTTTCTCCAGGGAAGTCCCAAGACAACAGGTTGTTTTAAGCTAGCCTGGCACCTCCCCTGAATCCCTCCTACTCCCTGTCTCTGCAGTGATCTCTTCTGCATGTGCCCCTGCCAGTGTGACGCCATCTGCCACAAGGCAAGCAGATGCTGGCACCACTGGGCTCTTGAACCTTCAAGTTAAATAATGTGAAGTGTGAGTTAAATAAACTTATTTTCTTTATAAAGTACACAGGCTGTGTTCAAATGTAGAGTGATTTCTTAGCCTGTGCCTGGCCCTGGGTTTGATCTCCAACACTGGGGAAAAAAAACTCTTTATAAACTACCCTCAATCCCAGATGTTTTGTTATGGCAACATAAAGTGACCTAAGACATTTCTTCTCCCCCAAGACTTAGGGATCTGTCACAGTTCTATAATAATCGCTAAATCTCATGAGAGCTGCTGAAATCTTATAATTGCTTTATGTAACTTCCCAGGAATTGCATCACTGTGCAAAATTATATAATGCAGAGTGAAAATGCTTTGGAAAAATCTCTTTAGCTGCAATAGAAAGATGGGTGGACAGATTGGGAAGGACGATAGGAAGGGAGGGAAGGAAAGAAAGAGGGAGAGAGGGAGAGAAGGAAGGAGAGAAGAGACATCTTGGGGTCCTGATCCTTAATGAAAAGATATATATTAAATTCTCTGGGTGGAATGGATTGATTTGTTAAAAATAAGTGAAGCTTTTTCGGAATCAGTAAAAACTGCTGAGCTATAATTGGAAAAAGCTTTCTTAAAATAGTCAACTAGAATCGTTTGGCTGTGTCAAGAGAAAAGTTAGTGGTGAAATGAGGTGCAATATTGCTAAAAAGGCAAATACATCAAAATCACAGAGACATATAAATTTGAGACACATAAACATTATTCCAGAGATTCTGACCTTGCAAGTCTAGAGCACAGGGCAGAAAAAGATTTTAAACAGCTCTGTATGCTATGGGAAGGTAAGCTGCAGTCACAAATATATTTCTGAGATCCGCAGATGGAATTTACTTTCTCGCTCATAAAACCGCCTGGGTTAGGTCAGCGAGGAGGCTCTTCTCCGTGTGCTGGTGAAGACACCCAGACTCTCTGCATCTGCGGCTCTCTGCTATGTGGTTTCACTGTCATAGGCAACCCCCTGATTGAAGGAGAAATGGATGAGCCCACGTGGGAAAAGGTAGACTTGGCCATTTGACAGCTATCTTAGGCACAATCCTCCCCTCCATGTGCCCTAGTCTCCTCAGTTTCTCTTCTTGAATAATGCTCTTGTAGTTTAAGGATCATACAAAGCTGAAGTGAGAAGCTAAGGGTTTAAAATCACTAGAATCATAACTGGAGGTGAATTAATAACAACAAATAGTCTTTTAACTTGTTTTTGTAATCCAGGTATTCTTTTATTTTAACCGAGAATTCAGATAGATCCATGTCAGAATAAATATCGTGTTCCAACTAAATGATCAGAGTGGAAGGCCCTTAGGAGACAGAATCTTAACTCGGTAGAAGTTGATTTCTTACTGTCATAAACTTTCCTGGGCAAGCGAGCAGCCCTGAGGCCGTTCAGAGATCTAATCTGTGTTGCATCGGTTGCTGTCCCACATGTTGGTTTTTACCATCGTTTTATCCAGTTTGTGGAGACACGTTATGAAAGCAGTGTGCTCTGTGGTCTTAGCTAAGAATATAACCCCTCAAATATTTAGGTATTTGAAGCTCATAGAAAAATTACTCTCATTTTAAAATAAAATGAAAATAATCTTCAGACATGCAGAAATTTAAAATGTTGATCATATAGCACTCAAACTGATGTGTATGGTAATCTGTTGTTATCACGTGTTTCTGTTCAGGGTGTTTCAAGATACTTTTAACTTTTTCACTTACAAATGTGTCCCACTGTAGCGAAGGAACTCCAAGAGCACTTCCGGACTGAGATCCATTCACTGGAATCGAGCAATACTGCTACACATGAGCTAAATGCTGCTGCCAACACAGACTCCCCTCCCCTACCCCTTCATTTCTCCATGCTACATGCGCACAGCGTTTGGGCTGTCCTTCCCAGCAACCACCACAGAATATATTCTCTCCGCCTGTCTTCCCTGATTCCACCCAAGTCTGACTTCCAGGCCTTGTTCCAGTTTGATAAACTCTCGCTGACCTGCTAACCCAGTCAGAGCCTGGATCCCATGAGCTTAACTCGCAAGCTGGCAGTCCGTGTTCTCACGTCTGTCATGCCCCTCCTTTTGTGTTCTTGTCTTGGCCAGAGCACACAGGAGGGAAGTGGGATAGAAGGATGTTTGGGACACCCATCATGTGCTAGACCTCATGAGGTTATTTTACTTATTATTTTGGTGCCCTTGGGAAATCAGTTACATGTCTGAATTCCCTTTCCTTCCTTTGTGAAGTGGGAATGTTGGCAATGCTCTAGGTAAAAACCAATAGTGATCATTTACCCAATTCTTTGCTGTGTGCCTGGTTTCTGTCAAGTATTATCTAATTTAATCTTCACAGCATCCCTGTGAAGCATGTGTTCAGAGGAGGAAGCTGAGACAAAGAAAGGCTAAGCAAGTACAACCCTTAGATCATCAGGAGTTTTCAGGCGATGGTGACTCAGGTGGTTTACTTGCTTCCTAATGCACGGTAACAACAGGAAACTGCCACGGCCAGAGACACATGTAAACTAAGCACCCGCATCTCAATGTGCTCAGTTTAGCAACATTTCTGTGGTGATTCTTTGCCACACCAGCTCCCTTTACAAAAAGCCAAGGACCATAATCTTAAATTTGACCTAGTTTAATCAAACTGTGGGTTGTGGTTCAATTATTCAGCAATTGATTACTAAGAATTTAAACAGTTTTTAAACAACCACTGTAAATGCAGTCTTTCTTTTGTGGTCTGTCTAGAAGCTAATGTTGCTGTTTCTCACTGCTGTGTATATACTATACTTCCTTCCAAATAACCTAAACATGCAGAAGAAGTTACTTTTCATACAGATCGTGTCCCAAATTGCATGCATTTGGAGGAGCCTCAGGGGATGGACCTGAATGATGGTCTAGTTCATATAAACCTTAAATGTCACCCTCATGCTTACCTTCTGCACTGCATTGGCAGTAATATTGGACTCTTAATTTTGCTTAATGACAACCTGAAAAGCAGACTGAGCCTGGGGTGCTGGTGTAAGACAACAGAGGCCCGTGGCTGTGGTTCTGTCCGTTACCAGCACCATGGAGGCAAAGTGACAGCATCAGAAGGACCAAGACTGGCACTGCTGGGGCGGCGTGAGGCACCCAACCTGCTGAGAGTCAAGAGCCACCCTTGCTCTCCCTCACCCTGGGAGACAGGAGGCCTCTCTGCTAGAGAAAGATTAAAGCGACTAGGGAGGGTTAGCACACAACAGACTCCAAAGCGAGAGTGAGTATCGCCTTCAAGGTTCCTGCTTGGCTAGTCTGGATTGGTAGAACAAGCAATCTGCTTTGAGTTTGCACAGGCTTGGTGTTCCTTTATGTGGGAGTGTTAAGTTCATTATCATCAGAAAAGAGTCAGTCTCTTGCTTTTAGTAATGCCATGTGGAAATGCAGCACATCTGCTCTGACGTTTCTTTTCTGCTCCTTTAGCTCTAGCCGCTAGATTGCGGTTTATAGGCTTTTTTCTTTCTTTCTAATCGGTTCATACCAATCTTCGTACCAAGTGTCTAAGCCATTTTAAGGGGCTAATATTTGACAAGTAAATATGAAAGCTGGTACCAGACACTGGCCATTTCTGGAGATGAGTGTGCGAATGTCCAGACTTCAGGCTTGGTCCTGTGGAAGGCCCTCCCCTCGCCCCACCTGCACTTGGGGGAATTAGTCCGAGCTCAGCACACAAGAGCTACTGGGTGAAGAAGGGAATATGTAAGGGTGTGTGCTCCTCAGCGAAGCAGCACCTGCTGAAAAGGGGAGGCAGCTGTTCTCCACCATGGGGATGCTGCCTCCGTTCCCCTCCCTAAAATGGGTACAGAAGAGCACGCACAGGCAGCTTCCTTCTCTGAACACACTGCAGGGGGAAATCATGCCAAAGCGCGGACTTAACCTGTCCCAGGGTGTGACAGGGTGGACAGCCCAGATTCCTCCAGTCGGCTTGAGTTCAAAAAACTCAGTTCAGAAAGTGTGCATTTCTGTCCCCCTCACCACACCTATTATCAACCCTTCTTGTGCATTACACAGTTCCAGCCTATGGCTACTTTAATTAAGAAAAGATAAGCAGTGCTGTTTGGAGGACAGAAAGGCCTTTGCCAGCAGTACAGAAGGGAAGCAGCGTGCCTCACACAGAAGCAACGAGAGCTTTGCTTCTTCTCTGACGTCATCATTTTGGTTCCGTTTAGAGCTCTACCGAGGATGGAGAAAAAATGTGAGGCGGCAAAAACAGGGTTTAAATGGCATGAAACAGAGAAACAAGCAAAATGAAAAGAAACTATGGAGGGATAAAACTGACAGAACTGAGGGGCAGAGCTCTGCCCCGCTTGTCCAGACCACACCGTGACGCTGCTGCTGCCTTCACTGTCTTGCCCGCGTCTTAGGCAAAGCCTGGGGACAGTGGAATATGACAGCATTCCGAATATGACAGCATTCCTCCATTTTTTAAAACTACCTACTAGCACATACATTTAGCACTTAAGCAAACGTTTCCACACAATTTAGATCTGAGAGCCAGGGTTTTAGGATTTGGGATTTATAGGGAAAAGACCACAGCCTCCTTCCTCCCCGGTCGTGGGCGGAGTCTGGGGCGCTGAATGGAGCATGCACAGCAAGGGCCACCTCCTCTTCACCTACAATAGTTCCTTAAAGCCAAATCACTCTCCTGACCTCAAGAATTCTCCAAGTCTTTAACAGATGAATGTGCAAGAAGTGATGCGTCAGAAATACATTTCATCTTTGAATTCTTCCCCTTTGCTTACCTTTATTTTTTCTGTTCTTCTTTCCAACTCGTTAACACCTTCCAAAATAGTGTTCTGCACAGTTCAATTTGAAACACTGGATGTTGTAGTTAATTTTATGCCTCCATTTGCCCATGCTACAGTGCTAACTAGCTGGTCAAATATTATTCTAGGTATTTCTGTGATGGTGCTTTTGGGTGAGATTTATGTTTAAATATGTGGTCTTTGAATAAACCAGATTGCTCCCCATAACATGGGAGGGGCTCATCCAATCAGAACAAAAGGCCGCCCTCCACCAAGCCGCGGGACTTCCTCAGACCTCAGCTGCCTTGGTCCTTCCAGGGCCTGTGGAGGCTGCCTGTGGACTCGGACTGCAACTTACCTCTGAGTCTCCTTGACCTTCCACATTAGATTTTTGACTCTTCAATCTTCTGTAATCCCGTAAGACAGTTTGCTCATTCTCTACACACACACCACACCTATAGACATACACAAACAGATGGGTTCTCTGGAGAAGCCTAACAAGTTAAGCTAATGCAAATTTGGAAAATAGCATCAGGACTCTGTTTATAGGTGGACCGGTGGACAGACTAATTATGCCTCACGGCACAAAGCACAATGGGAGCGTACAAATTTCTAATTTGCTACACAAGCAGATTTTTTAGATAAAGGGCAACTAGAAACCCAGTGCTGAAATAAACCATGAAGCATGTTGGAATGAATGAGCAAGTCTTTAAAAAAGCAAAAGTGCCAGCGTAATACAAAGGGATCAAAACACCACACGAAAAGCTCTGGACCTTTGCTAAAGCCTCATCTAAGGCAAGCTGGGCCAACACCACAATTGTAGCTGACAACACAGGCAGAGGCTTCCACTTAGGCTGGGTTATGCACTGATGCTCTAAAAGTGGTGTCGGAGAGAGAAGGACGTGGGATCGCATGCTTCTGCGTGAGAAAGGCAGAAAAGACCTGAAAACAAGCCGCTGCGGAAGGATAAGGTCTATGAAAGTTTAGAAGGGAGGACCTGGGGCGAGATTCCACAACCCTTGGCATTCTTTCTACCCAGGGTGAAAAAAGACTCTAGGAGCAAGTAACCGTCCTTCCAGGAAAAGGGTTTGCATTTCTTCTGCTCACACGTGCTACTTTAAAGCCTCAGAGCTCCTGCAAGTTGTGGATGTGATTCCTAAGTAACCAAAGCACCGTGGTTTTCCTTCGCTGTGCCTACTGTTCAATTCAACTACTTTAACCACAGATTTCTCTCCAAAAGTAATTTCTCTGTCAGCATAGCATGGCAGGTTACAAGGGCCGCTGCTTATTAGATATGACCTTAGGCCAAGTTACTTAATTGCTCTGTACCTCACTCCCCTATCTGCAAAATGGAAATAAGAAGAAATCATACTGTTGTCTCAGAAACTGATTCAAATTCAAATTACTGCTTGTCTCTCTCTTCCTAACACATCGAAAGTTCCTGAACAAAGAACCCAAGAGAGGGGACAAGTTGACACCTTGTGTACTGCTGTAGATTAGCGCTCTGTAAATTTTCTTCATCACATACTTGGGAGAAAACACTTGTCAATTGTATGAATAGGAGAGAGTTTTACAGGCCCCAAGGCTTACATGAGAAGCTGTGAATGACTTAAAATCTATTTTCCTGGGAAGCATGCTAGGTAGTGACGTTCTACAAAGTGGAACTCTTGGGCCATCTACCAAGAATCATTCAAAATGCTACACTGATGGAGAAATTACTTTTGGAGAGAAATCTGCAGTTCATGTTGTTAAATTGAACTGTAGGCACAGTTAAGGAAAGCCATGGCACTTTGGTTACTTAGGAATCACATACACAAGTTGAGGGAGCTCCAAGGCTTTAAAGTAGCACGTGTGAGCAGAAGGAAGGCAAAACCTTTGCCTGAAAGGAGGGGTTACTTGCTTCAACTAACTGTAACCCTTTGGATGTAATAGTTTTCACAAAACACCCCCCAGCATGATTTCTACCTACACTTGTGCTGTTAGCTCAGTGGTTCAGAGCATGGAATCCAAAGTCAGACTTGGTCCTGGCTTCCCCATGTTTTAAGTATGTGATGTTGGTGCTATGGTTTGGGGTTTCACTGCCTTCCTCAAGTCCCCGTGTTTAAATCTTGATCTCCAGCCTGTGGTGCCCTTAGGAACTATAGGAACCTTTAGGATGTGCGGGCTGATCAGTGACAGTTAGGTTATGGGGAGAGTGACCTGGAACAGGATGTTGGGAACCTGGCCCTTTCCTATTTCTCTTTTCTTTCACCAAGAGTTAAGGGCTTCTTCAGCCAAGTGTTGCCATCATAATGTAATGCTTCACCATGGCCCTCAACTGACACACAATTGACCATGGACTGAACCTTCCAAACTGTGAGCCAAAATAATCTTTCCCCCTTTTAGATCAGCTGCCTCACAATGACAGACGCACTTGAACACCCAAGCCCTTGGTAGCTCACACAGCTAGAGAGACTACTTAACTTCTTTGAGACACTTTCTCTCATCTGAAACATGAAAATAACCTTTAATCATAAGGTTGCTGCAATGATTAACTAACACAAGCCAAATGCCACGGTCAGATCCTGGCACATAGTCATTATTATTTTCTGCCTACGACATTAACTTTATTTCTTTTTTGCTTTCTTATTCATTTTCCGAACTCACTGTGTTTCATATCCTCCCTACCTTTCAGCTGAAAGCGGCCAAGCATACGTCATCAGTGAGCTCTTTGCTGAATCATGTCTGATCTTTTTATCCCATCCAACTTTTCATTCCACCTGTCATTTACTGATTAAGCTGCATTAAGCCTCTGCTGTGGGACATACACTAGGCCAGGGAAAAGGTACCTGATGACAGACATAGGTAGGTTCTACAACTGTGGGGCTCTCAAGCTTATGTTAGAAATATTGATATTAACCAGTAAGCACATTTAGCAACAAATTGTACTATGAAAGAAAAGAACAGAATTCCCTACAAGAGAATGACAGATGAAATCTTTTGCTGAAGGGGCTAGTGAAGGTCTGAGACCTCAGGAGGAACCTTATACAGTAAGAATCATTTCTAGCAAAGAAATGGCAACAAGTAACCGTGAGTCATGATACATGTCAATAGTCCCAGAACTCTGGGAGGCTGAGGCAGGGGAGTCAGGCTGCAGCCCAGCCTGGACAGTTTAGTGAGATATGGTCTCAAAATTTAAAAAGAAAATCTAAAAGGCTTAGTGCAAAGATTTTAGGTTTAAGGCCCCAATACTAAAAAAAAATGTGAAGACTTTAAGGTAGAAAATAGCTTGTTATACTGGAAGAAATGAAAGAATGTCCATTTGGCAAAGCCCTGTACCTACGAAGAAGTTTTGTATTTAATTCTGAAGGCCACTGGAGAACACTGAGCCACAGGATTATACCATGTTTGCGGCTCTGTTTGGGGCCATGAACTTGAAGGGGGTAGAAAGGAAATCAAGAGATTTCTTGGGTTGCTGTGTTTGAATCTGGTTGCTAGAAGTTGGGGTGGGAGAACTGGAAAGGTTCCCAGTGGAGAACTGAGAGAATGTGGAGGGAACCTGGATGTGAAGACAAAGGAGGAAGAAGTGCCACGAGCTACTCCCAAGATTCAGGTGAGAGTGATAAACTGGATAATAAAGCCGTTTACCAAGAAGACACACTAAATCACTAAGCAGAGGAAGGGCTAGCATCTTTGTAGCTTTAGAAATCCCCTAGAAAGTTCTAATAGTTCATGATGGCTGAGCAAAACAATCTAGGAAGGTGATATACATCTTTGATATATGTAAAATTTAATGGCTGATAGATATATTTCTGGAGAGGTGAGTTACTTTAATTAGATCTAGTCACTTATTGGCTGTATTCCTGTTTATGAATGTACCTATTTGTGGGATGATAATAACAGTAGATATTAATCTTACAAAGCATTTAGAATACCTGCAACCTATTTTTTAAAATCAGTTGATTCAATAAACTAGATATTTTCTCATCTCTAAGCTTAGACACTTGCAATGCCCTTTGCTTGACATATTTATCTCTCTGCGCTCATGCAGCGGTTTTCTGTTTTCTCTTCAGAGTAACTTTCCTCCGATGCCTTTCCTAACTACCACTGGCTCCCATCAACCACTGGGGCCATTTTTCTTGCTAATATGGGCCCACAGTTTTCTACGGATACTTCCACTGCGGAACACATTGCGTTAGAGTTACCTGCTTATTGGATTGTCTCCTGATGGCCTTATTTTGTGAGTTTATAGCCATGGAGCCAAGACATATTATAACGAGGCCAGAATGGGTCTGTCAGATTTAATTTAATTTTACTAAATTAAAAAGCATAATACTCTCAGGGAACTCATTTAACAATGTATGTCTCTTGCATAATTAAAGTTGGATATGGGATGCAGATACAGCAAGTAATACCCAAATGATATATTTTAAAAAATCACCTCACTGGCTAGTTGGGCCCAACCTTATGCCTAAGCTAGTCATGCCAAATATAACACCTTTCTTATCTACCTCTCACCTCTGTTTTGTTCTTTCTGAGCAATGTGGGGCCCATCTCTTTCTGAGGAACAGAGGAGGGGTGAAGGGGGGTGGGGAGGAAGAGATACTCCTACAACTTTACAAAACCCTCTTTCACCCCCTTGGTGAGGTAAGGAAGATGCACACAGCTGCTGTATGTGCTGCTCTGTGAGCAAACGTGCACACCCTGGCTTGAGTCCTTCCTATGTAGCCTTCCTACCAGCTCCAGACACCAGCAAGCAAATACTAGTAATATGACAGGCACAGAGACGCTTCCTTGACAAAAATTTTGTAATAGGACCCATTTATTTTTAGGCCTTTGTATGGAAGCAGAGTTTGACCTCTTTAGTGCTAAGGTTTCTGGAGCCATCAACCTCCAGATCAGAGCAGTGCACAATTGCTATATATTTTAAACAAAAATAACAATGAAGGTTTGTACTCTGTTCTTAATCTCAATGTAGTTTGACATGTACAAGTGGACAGTCTTCGAAGCCAAGCAGACCTAGGTCCAAATTCTGATTAGCGCACTTTTCAGTTCTGTGTCCAGTAAAGATGATAGTGATGGTGACAGCAAATACAGTCTATTTTAACTGCTTTACATATATTGCCTTATTCTAATGTTAAGAAAGTAACACCCAATATAAAGATATTACCACCATATCCACAGTGAAAGGATCTGAGGTAGAGAAAGGCCAAGTTACTGGCATAAGCTAGAAAATAGCAGAGCCAGAGTCCAACCCAGACAACAGCTGGGCTACAGACAACCCTACTGGACTTGCCTCCTTCTGTAGCACCAGGGGAAAAACGTCTGGCTTCCGGAATCTGAGTTTCCTTGACTGTAGAGGAGCTGTCCTGAGGCCAGCATCAGTGAGGCTTGAAAGAGGTAATGGAGTAGAACCCAGACAGCAGAGGCACCCCCGGACTGAGGTGAGGGCCACTCAGAATAAGTAATTCATATGCTCACATTGAACTGTCAAGTTTCTGAAGAAATTCCAATAAAATCACAAAGCTCCCAGCGTGTCCACAAACAGCAAGTATATGCGTATTGAGCAAACTATAGGCTTTAAAGTATGCACTTTTTAGAACCTCTCCTTGATCCCAGAAGGCAGTCTTGGTCTGTGAAGCCCATTTATCTCACTAATTCTAAATAAACTATGACTTTTGTGATTGAGTAGAAGTCCGCTAACAACCAGATGGAAGGATGCATCAAAAGCTATGAGAACCCAGAGGGAGACCTCATTTTTAGACTCAAGTCATGAGCAACTTAGCAAATTCCTTGAAGGGTCATAAGAACACATCCAGAAAAGAAGGAAAGGCCTCCTGAAGAATTTGCATAGTCAAAGGTAACATCAAGGCATGAGAACTCACCCGGGATTAGAAAACTCACTCAGTATTAGAATACTGAGCAACAGCAGGAATGAAGGCTGCCTGGAAAACTGGACTGCTGAGAAGCTTGAATAAAAGGATGGCTTCGAATGCCGCAGCAGAATGTCACTTGATTCTGTGTGCTGCAGGGATCCAGTTGAAGCTTTTGAAAGCAACGCACACAGCTTACCTGAACTACAGTAAAAAAAAAAATTGTACAGTGTTCAGTGTGGGTTAAAGTGGATAATAGAGACGTGAAGAAGCTCAATTTTGGCAGAGACCATTCGGTTTTCTCAAAGGCCAGTATCTAAAATGTACACACCAAGACACATCAGTATGCTAAAAACTAAGGAGAAAAGGGCCCAAAGTCATTTGTCACAGGAGTCAAAGTAGAAATAAATCTTTCTAACCTCAAAGGAAGATGGATCTAAGAATTTGGAATTGTTAGTACAGCTGCCACGTAAAATTTCAGACACGCAGAGCAAAGTAACTGTATAATTATGCACATATTTCCATTGGAGAGTGGAATCTGGCAGGGTGGATGAAGTAGGAAGTGCTTACAGTTTAAGAAATGCCTGACTCCTCACCAGGAAGAGCTGGTGTGGCTTTCTTCGAATCAACCCTATCTTCTTAAAGAAGGGTTGACGGTGTTGTGGAAAACTCACCTACAGCAGACAGTGAAAACAGAACCCAGTATGAGCAAACCGGTGTCATGTCAAAGTGAAGTGTAACTGCAGTTTTGGCCCAGACGCCCAGAAAGTGAGGTGAGAGAGTGCTTCAGAAGAATCAAATTTGAATAATAGAAAATATCGTGGCATTTCCCCACAGTACAGGTTCAGCCACGGGAAGGTCAGATGATTAATGCAGTTGTCAATACCAACGACTTGTTCTCTGGCTAAACACCAGTTCTTCAAAGCCCTTCCTGAGACTGTGCTTCTGCATAACATGATCCCCTTACTGATCGTACTTTCTCATGGTGATCAGCCTCAGCACTCATCTCAGCTCACAGTCCAAATGTTTGTTCAGCTCAACCATGGCGTGTGTGTGTGTGTGTGTGTGTGTGTGTGTGTGTGTGCGCATGCGTGCGCGTGCACAGTGTGGACTGAAGTGAATAATAGAGGTATGAAGAAGATCAATTTGGGCAGAGACCATTTGGTTTCCTCAAATGCCAATATATTAAAATATATAACAAGTACATACACCAAATATATATATATATATATACATATATATATATATATCTTTAGTTTTCTCTAGTATACTTGCAAACATTTTATAAGATATTTTATAAGATTGCGTATATTTGAGCATATTTCTGTCTGTAATTTTGCCAACATGTCTTATGCAGCATATAAAACCAATCTTCAACATAACAATTTAACAATTACAAAACCTAAAGTTTTTTCAGTGCTAAGTGTGTGTTAAGCATTGTTTCAAGAGCTTCATACTTATTAACTGATTTATCATTAAAACTACTACATGAGCTAGATCCTGCTGTTCTACCCAATTTATACTCAAAGCAACTGAGGCACAAAGAGATTAATTATCTTTACCACAGTGGCACAGCTAGTACGTGTTTCATCTCCGGCAGCCTGACACTAGAGTTTTGGTCCAATATACCTTTTAACACTTTTTAAATTGAATTCAAACTCCAAAATGGAAGCTGTTGAACATTAGAGGGCCTAGCTAGAAACTGTACACAAGATTTAGGATCAAGTAAGGTTCGGTCCTTAAAAAAACTAAGAAATCATTGTACCAATGAGTGAATTAAAAAAAGAAAACAACTGAATCTATGACCCATGGGGACAGCTTCAACATCCACACAAGGAAAACCTGACTTTTAGGCCCTTGGATGGAAGCTACCGCATTGCCCTTGTTTCACTGTGTTATTGCAGGGACATGAAGACTAATGGGAGTGGCTATCACGGTCGTAACCAGAGGAGATGTCCTCCTTGCTAAAATTATGAATTTCTTTCACTTTCTAGTTAGTGACTGGCTGGAATTGACACATGGGAAGAGGAAGGAGCGGAGTTACGCTGCTGGTTTCAAAAGCCCTCAGAGTGAAGGAAGGAGCGTCACCAAGCCTGGCGGCATTCCTTGATGCCAAGTTCTGTCAACCCCCACGGTAGGTATCTGCCTTCTTTTTGTCCTTTAAAGCCAGCACAGTGCATCCTATTTGTAAGAAGAGCTGGGCTGCGAACATTGCAACCGCTGTCTCTGTTCTGTTCCGCTCTTTCAGCTTTGTGTTTCTGTACGACCTGAGCATGCTTCACCTTCAGTTTCTTCATTAGAAAGTCTGTAGTGATTTTGTTTGGACATCTCCACTGCAGATCTCAGGGTTGCAAGACCCAAGTCCAGGTCTCTCTCTGTGACCATTTGGTCCACAGGACCATCTATTCACATGCTTATAGAATCACATTTGATAACAGGTAATATCACATCACAGTACCAATTCTAGATCAACCTATACGTTCACTCATTATTTTTACCGTAACTATCATATGGCATACACAGGGCTTACCCTATGACAGTGGTAGGAAGATTCAGATTTCAGCTGAAATCCTACTTGTTGGGCGTATGACAATAAAAGGAGAAGTAAACTATAAGACCACTGTTCAATAGCATACAAAGGTGCTTACCATAGTTCTTTTGATTCTAATGCGTGTGCGTCTTTGCAGAGTAACTTTGCCACTCCTCCCATCAAAATGTAGTTTATTTACTCTTGGGTCTGACTTGTCTCCACCAGCAGAATGCAGCAGGAGGGGCTTCATATGACCTCAAACCTCACTTGCAAACTACCTTTCAGCTTCTTTTCATAGGCTTTTGCTCCCCTGAGAGTATCACGTAAGGGAGCCTGGGCCAGGCAACAGGCCACTTAGCCTATAGGAAGAAGCGACTTACAGACATGGGACTGAGGCTACCCAGCCTCAGAAGAGCCGCCGGGCACCTGCCGCCAGGTGAGTGTGCTTGGAAAGACCAAGAGAAGCATTGCCCTTCTCAGTGCAGCCCAAATTACTGAGGCATAGTGATTCATGAGCAGAAGAGTTATGATTAAAAAGAAACAGGAAAGGTGTGTTATGAAGAAATAGCTAACTGATAAAAACTCCAAATGTTAACGGAGGTTTGTGTGAGTCAGTTTTCTGTCACTAACAATCAGCCAAGATAACCAGCTTAAAAGGGAAGGCTCACTTGGGCCCATGGTTTTGCAGGCTGTAGTCCATAATCGGCTAGCCCCGCTGCTCTGGGCATGCAGTGAGGTAGCCACCATGGGAAGAGGTGGAGCAAGGCTGCTCGCCTCGGGGATGGGAAGTGCAAAAGAAAGGAAAAAAGGACTGAGTTCCACTATCTCCTTGAATATCATGCTCCCTAAAACCTAAAGATCTAAGATCTCTCAAAGAAGCCTCAATTCTTAGAGATTCTTAAAGCGAAGACGGGGACCATGGCTATAGCACATAGACCTTTGGGGACCATTTAAAATTTAAATTATAGCAAGACAAGAAAATCAATACCCTTTGCCGTGATATCATGATACAAACATATTATTATCATGATACAAATGTCTTTGTTTTGTTTCATTTTGTTTGGTACTGGGAGTCAAACTCAGGACTTTGCACTTGCTAGGCAAGTGCTTGTGCTGCTGAGCTACATTCCCAGCCCTGAACATGTTATTTTCTTAACAGTCATAACTTAAGCTTTGTATGCCCTTCTACTGCCACTACTTCTACCACCTCTGCTGCTCTTACGACCCACACACAGGCATATGGGTACACACGCTCTCTAATACCCTGCCCGCTTGCTCACATGCTCTTTACAGCTCTTCTCTTCCCACTCTCCATGCTGTTACACTTCCAGTTCAGTCCATTTCGCTAGAGCCATCCCCAAATATCCAGCTCTAGTGCATGAGGAACAGCTAGCACTTACTATGTGTCAGGAGCCATTCGGGTGGATCACCATTACTCTGCCCATTTGGTGAGATGACTGAGGTATAACAGCTTAATCCGGCTCACAATCACAGAGCCAATAACAGGTGGAGATGGAATGTAGACCCAGAGAGTCAGGTTGAAGTCCTGCCCGGAAGAGTGTCACCATCCTTCACTACGTTCTCTGGGTGGCCCCTAGACACCCCAACATTCACATGTTTAAATCAAGGCTCATAATTTCTCTCGCATAGTCCTCATATTTCCCACTTTGATTAATGATCGCCATTTACTTGTAGACCCAAATTTAAAACGTCTCTCTCTTCCTTACCGCATCTCGCTGTCATTGCTCTGCACCAGGATGCCATTATTTTTAACTTGAACAAGTGTAGACAGTCTTATTGCTGGCCTCCAAATCCGTGGGTGGATGGGTCACTTTTCCTTCTTCTTCCCAATACATTTCCATTTCTCTACCAAAAACAATATGCATTATGAACAGGGCCACTTATTTAAGAGGTGCAAGACAGTGACCCAGTGTGATTGCGAGTGCTCATGTGCAGATGTGTGTGTTGGTAGCAGGTGAATGTTGCTTGAGGATAAGGTGACCAAGTCCTTCTACTTCATCCTGGACTTTCCCAGCTTTGGAGCTAGAAGTCTTCCATGTCAAGAAGGCCCTCCCTCGCAGGTAAATTGGAATGCCTGGTCACTCCTCTTTAGAGAAATGTTTACATAAGTGACAGAATGTGTAGAGGAGGATATGCTGATGTTCTTGCCCCTACCAAAGCAAATTGGAGTTAGGGATTCTCTTTTCCTTTGATAAATAACTCATAGCCACAGTTTTCCCAGAAAGAGAGCTAAACATCCCATTAATTTTATATACCTTCATTTTAAGTCCACTCTGTAGCAGGTTTTGAAACAAATTATTTCTTTTTCTTAAAATATTTTCTTCACTTGTTTTTCAACCATCACACTCCCCTAGTTTTCCTCTAACTTTGATTTCTCAATATCTTCTGATGAGTTTTCTTCTACCTCTCTTAAGGTCAGAACACCTCAGGTTTCCGTTTGACCCTATCATGAGCGACTGGACAGCCGACTTCACCTCATCATTTCCTAAATTCTCAATCAATTATGACACAGAGATAGACCTTAAAAAGAGAGTAAGAAAAACTATCCTTATTGCTTATTTTTAAACCATTTGTCATGGAAATGGTGGTTGTACCAGCAACTAACCCGTCAAATGTAGAAATATTGGGACGGGTGCAACCTTCTTACAGTACAAACTGGATGATGAATAATCCACAACAGGACAGTCAGAATATGTGTATGCTCTGAACACAGATACCCTCAAGATGTACAAAAAACAAACTATGATTGCTGAGTTCTTTCTCCTAAAGTGACAAAGCAAATATGTTGAGGTCTCTCCCCTGGGAAAAAGTGACAAAAGAAACTGAGAATTCAGGATTGTAACACCGATGAAACCTCCTCACAGGAACATGAAGGAGGAACATAGGTTCTCCCTGTAGCAAATATCATGTTATGCTACTGACTTTGCATATGTCGCCAGCCCCCACATCTCTCTGAGCTTCAATTGCATGTCCACCTATCACCCAGCCACTTGAAAGACCCTGTCCCTTGATGTGCACTTTCATTCCTGTATTACTTTGCCAGGGTTACAAGTTTTGGTGGCCTAAACAACCGAGATTTATTCTTTCACTGTCCTAGTGGTTGAAAGCTCAAGATTTAGAGTGTTCAAGGACGCGTTCTAGACCATAAAGTAATTCTAAAAAAATTTAAAAGGATTCAAACCATGAAAATATGCTCTTAGATTGCAAGTTAATTGAATTATTATCAATGTAATAAGTAAAAATAAAAACAGAAGTATCTCCAAATAATTTCCAGTTATTTGCAAGCTAAATACACTTCTAAACAAGCCATAAATCAAAGGAGAAATTAGGAAGTAGTTTTAATGGAATGGAATTGAAAATGCAGTTTTCAATTCAAACTAAAAATTTGAAAGGTATATCCAAACTTATGGAACTAGAACATTTTTATTAAAAATAAGAAAAGTTTGAAATCAATACCGGATTTTCTTCCTTAAGCAACCGGAAAAAGAAGAAAAAATGAAACCCAAAGAAGGAAAAGAAAATGAGAAAGATCAAAGGGGGGGACATTGAAATGAAACCAGAAAATGATAGAGAAAATCAATAAAATAAAAAGCTTGTTCCTGAGAAAATCAATACAACTGATAAGCCTGTCACAAGACAGATCAAAACAGAGAGAAAAAAACAATGAGCGTAGTGATACCAAAACCTCTACCCTAAAAGGCAGATAAAGAAACGTTAAGATTGAACATGTGCCAATAAATGTAACAACTTCAATGAAAATGTATAAAGTCTTTATCTCGGATGACATTCCATAGTATCTTCTAGAAGGAATACATAGATATCAAATAGTCCTGTGCCTATCGATAAAATACAGTTTACTTTTAAAATTCAATCTATAAAGTAGTTGAATGAAAATATTTCCACAAACAAAATTCTAGGCCCCAATTTTTTCACTTTGAATGCTACCAAAGATTTAAGCAAGATCTAAGACTCATTCTCCACAAACCCCTCTAGGAAATTAAAGAAAAGTGGATTCTTTTTAACTCAATCTGTAAGGCTAGCGTTACTCTGATACCAAAATCAAAGGTCTTATAAGAAATGAAAACCACACACCAAAATCCTTCCTGAGCACACATGCAAAGTCATTCAATTTTTATCAAATTGAATGTGACAGTATAGCCCACATCCAAGTGGGGTTTGACCCAAGAGTAAGGTGGGAAGATGAGGGAGACGGGTGCAGATAGGCTGGAGTAAGGCAGGGCACCGAGACAAGACTGGAAGGAATCGGGCAGCAGGGAGAATGGATGGACTGAAGATCAAAGCACGTGTGCCCGTTGTCCGACGTAGTTGGTTCTAGTGGCCCAAATGAACAGGGGGAATCTTAGGCCCCTCTTTAGAGAGATAAGAAACATCAGGATAGGGAGAGTAGACCACAGAAAGAATTGTCAACCTCATGTTAAAGATTTGGATTTTTAATCCGAGTGAGACATAGGGAAACTATTGCAGGGTTTTGCACAGAGAGGTGATATTGTCTTTTGTACACACTATAATCTATTTTGAAGAGAATATATTTTAATAAACTAAGATTGAAATCAAGGAGACAAAACAGTACCTAAATAACAACATTCTGTAAGTTATAAACAATTCACATAACAATAATTATTTAAATATTATATAGGAACTCTGCTTGGATATAGGGTGATCCCTGATGCATGGGGCACTGGAGGGTGGGCCAACAAATCCTTTTATTATCTACCCCTCAGTTTTGTTGTCACAAACAAAATAGTCAGAGCCTACAGTAATACTTCATTCCTTAATGTGAAGCACTTGGTCCTAACTCGACTGAGATGTCAGCAATACACAGTATCTAATCTCTTTCCGAGGACTGACCTTCCTTGAATCAACTACCTATGATATTGTTCTTCTGCTTAATGTTACAGAGACCTCTTCAGAATCTAATTCCTACACATCCTGAAAAAGCTCCTTCTACTCTTGGAAGCAAAAAGACAATTGGCTCGCAGTGGCTGAGCATATTGGAAGTGATGTTTGTTTACAATGTGCAGAGACAATTTAAAGCTGCCTTGTAGTGGAGAATCGAGACACAGAAAAAATGGCCAAGGCGATACATGGTACACAGAGCTGGGGATCAAGCATCAGGTTCATAGGCAAGGCAGAATGCAGTAGATTTTTGGTTGATGTGTGTGTGTGTGTGTGTGTGTGTGTGTGTGTGTGTGACCAGTATGTTGTGTGTTTTTTCAAAATGTTCATAATTCAACACAACACTAATTGAACGTTGTAGATCACAATGCTTTAATATTTTTTAGTGCCAAGTGTATAACAGGGCTTCACACATGTTCACTAAGCTCTGTACCTCCAGGCACATGCACAGACCCAATTTGTTCTAATGCCCTAAGAAGGCAGCACAATAATGAGGGCATTCAGTACCTTTGCAGGTGGACAGGGAAGATCTTTCTGGAGGAAGTGAATGTTATGTAGTTTTGTCAACTCATCCACAGATAAAAGTCAATTTGCTGACATGTAAACGCTTTTCAGAGGTAGCCTCTCAGTTTCTGTTTAGCACACAGGCCTTCCACTGGGAAAGTCCAGCCTGTCGGTGACATTTCCGGGCTGGTTATAAAGTCACTGTTGCCTACTGTATGCTTTAGAGTGACGTCTTCTAAAGTTAAACATTATTTGGAAAACTACTAAAACAGAAGTTATGAGGCAACTAACCCACACATTTCATCTTAAAATCTTAGGTGGAAATTACTGTGCACAAAACACACATACAGAGATAGGGACATGCGCAACCTGTTTTTAATGCTTACAGGTTCACCGAGTTCTACCATTGAAATGTTTGAAAAATCTAAAACATTTCTTAGAAATTTTTGGAACAGTATCTTTTCTCCAGAAAGGTTTATGAGATAGAACTGTTTTCTCTTATTCAGTTACAGATTATATTTAATAGATGTTCACTGACATCTACCTTTGATATTAAGCATTCATACTGTTAAACTGAGCCAAACTTAGGTCCTTGCACTCAAGGCTTCATTTAAGTGAGAGATCAAAGCAGATGCAATTAATCATAGTTTTAAGAGAAAAGCTAGTCTGAGGAGTGTAAACAGGGCACCTTAGGCTAAGGAGAAGGAAATCACCAGCTACCAGGGATTGTGAAGACCAACAGGGAGTTAAACACAACCTGTAGGTTGGGAGATCAGAAAGAATTCATGGTAGAGAGAAGCAAAATGATTGACGCTTCAGGCAGAGGGAATAGAGCCTGTGAAAATAAAAGCACACTGAGACTTACTATGCCGTACTGATGGAGTCTTCTCTCTTTTGGAATTCCAAATATCTAGCACTTAGCCAATGACTGATTTTACTCTGTTCCTCAGGGTGGAAAATGATGTGATCATTTTAAAGCTTATGAAATTTTAGCAGGAATTATAGAGATGACAAAATAGGGTTACGCAATGGGACTCACACAAAGCATTCAGTTACCTATACTAACCAATTACTCACCACGTTAATCAACCTGCTCGCATTTCCCCATTTCTAAACCCTTCCCATGTGCTCTGAGAATGACTACGCTATATCAGATCATGACTATCAGTTGAGCCTAAAAGATTCAAGATTTTCTGGGTACTATAGTGCACACCTGTAATCCCAGCACTTTGAGGCTGAAGCAGGATTATCATGAGTTCAAGGCCAGCCTGAGCTAGATAGTGAGTTCAAGGCCAGCCTGAACTACACAGCAGCACCCTGTCTCAAAAAACAAAACAAAACTCTGTTTTGATTATTGTAAACATAATAGTCTTCTAAAAAAAGTAATATATTCAATATAATTCCTACCCAAATTCCAAGGATGTACATGAAAACACACCTAAAGTTGTTCTAAAATCAGAAAAATGATAGAGAAGAGAAAATAAAGAAAATTAGTACAAAGACTAAGATTAAACTAATGCTGTAATATAATATAATATACAGCTTCTTTGAAATTTAAAAAATATATTACTAGGTTAAAAATAAACAGAATGTGTAACCCAAAGTTAGAGCCTTTTATACATAGCACTATAGTTTCAATAAAGGATCTATATTAACAAAAAAAAAATTAAAGGTAGTCAATAAATACTCTCTGGGGATTCAGTTAGTAACTTGGGAGGAAATAAGTTTAGCACTTTATTTCATTTCTTACAACAAAATATATTTTAGATAATTGAGGAAATAAACATGAGAAGCAAACCAAGACTTGTTTTCTTTTAAAAATTAAATGAATATTTCTTGACTGTCTAGAAGCAAAAAGATGAACTGAGAAAGAAGATAGATAGAGAAAAAGCTTAAGGATTAAGCAGAACAACAAGTTCTCTACGTAATTCTGAAACGCATGGGATGAGCACCACCCTTCGGATAAGCCTATAAAAAACAGTGAACACATAGACCTTCATTGTTCTATGAACTTGTATCAGTTGACAAAAACTTCATGGCAAAAGAGGAAAATCCAAATAAGTAAAAATTATTTTAAAAAGGGAATTTTTAGATAATTATATTTATTGATTGTACAACTAATCAATTAGCATGCCAGCTCTGTATTAATATTAGTATAATGAAAATATAAAATAAAGCAACACTGAGATGTAATTGTTTTGCTGTTGTATTTTCCTAATTGCCATTATTGAACACAAATGTCAAGATGGTACGGTGAAAAGTTTATGTTTGGGTAATCAGACTCCCATTGCCCTTGTCTTCTTGATGCTTAAAAACTTGTTAAAGTCTGTAATTATGATATACTAAGTTCATAATTGAAAAAAATTAAAGTGACATTGCATAGCTGCAGTAATTAAGAAAGCTATCTTCTCCAATTGGAGTGAATGTGTAATATCATACAATTAGCCCCGAGTATCAGTACTTCCCCTGACTGTTATTAAAGAATCTCCTTAGGGATAACAGGGTCTGTCAGTGAAGAGTGATATCCATCAGCACCTTCCAAGGGTGAAGAATAAAGCTCAAAATGCTTTAAAAAGTGGGAGTCACGCAGCCACCATGAGCCAAAGTGTAAAATTTTTATTATAGAAAAGAATGATGTAGGGACGTTACACACTAATCCAAAAGGTGAGCGCTGCAGAACGCCCAGCAGTGGGACTAAGGACACCGTTGCCCGGGTCCTAGGAGCTCTACCCAGAGATGGACTGTCTGCACGAGTACTTCAGAATATTTTATCTGTTTTTCCTTATCTTTAAAAAAGAAAAGTATATGGAGATATTTGAGCTTTATTGATAAAGTGTAAATATTTGGAAATGACCCCTCCTGGTGGTGGCGGACGTAGCGATAGAGGGGTTCTGGGGTGGTTCACGGGCCCCCGAACCCCGTGAATGGATGGAGGAGTAGAATGGTACATAGGCCACGAAGTCCTGCACAGGGATTGGGAGAGAGAAGTGTCACGAAGGAACTTTACCTGAAAGCTCATTTCTTGGGCTAAAAATTCTTAATTGCTTCCTGCTGGGATTTTTTTTGCCATTTGTAGGAAATCCCTGAGAAATAAAATTAAAGACCTTCTTGTGAAATTAGCTCTCAAAACTATTGAGCCCGTCACACTGACTACATTTACCTGTCTCCTAGTTCGGGACCTTTTTAGACACTACTGTCTATGAACACTCTCTGTGGAGTGTGTGACAACCAGATCAGTTCACTCCAATTCTTGCTGGAAATATGGGGTGCAGAACGCTGCCTGAGGTACCTACTTTGACCTCTCAAATCAGTGCCATGAGACCAAAGTGTCTTCCTGTCTCAGTTCCACCCACCTGTTAGGATACAGAGGAGACTCAAAGGGCCATGGCTTCTCTTGTATCAGCTCTCACCCTCCACTGACCACAGGAATTTCCAGTGCAGGAGTTGGAGGGCAGGCAGGCACCCTGGACAAAGCTGGAACTGAAGAACTGACTACATCAGTACGTGTGTATTGCTTTCCTTTCTCTCCTTGGAGGCTGAAAACATGTTTTGGGAATAGTGAAAGTAAACAGTGAGCATGAAAATGATTTGAATGTGCTTGTAAGAGGGTCTGTTCCTTTGCTGTATCTTGTCTGTATCTAACTCAGCATTAAATGAAACCACAAAATGTTCCCAATAAATCTGATGGAGAATAAAACACTATTTTTCAAAAGATCAGAATAAATGTGATGTGGTAGTGCACTCCTGTAACCTCAATACTTGGGAGGCTGAAGTATGAGGATTACCATGAGTTCAAGGACAGTCTGAACTATAAAGTGAGACTCTGTGCCCCAAAAATGGTAAGAACAAATAAGTGTATATTAAGTGGCATGATATGAGATAAATAAATGAAAAATAGACCAGTAGCTTTCTTTAAATTTGTTAGCAATACTCAGTTTCAAAAATGGAGAAATAGGATATTCCTCCAAAGTAGAAACAAAAAGGGCAAAACCTGCAAGAAGATCATACTGAGGGCAGGGTGGTGCATGCCTTTAATCCCAGCACTTGGGAGGCTGAGGCAGGAGGATCGTTGCAAAGTTCAAGGCCATCTTGGGTTACAAAGTGAGTTCAAGACCAGTCTGTACTGCATAGCAAGATCCTGTCTCAAAAAGACTGAGGGACACTGAACAGAAAGACATTTTGATAAAATTATCAGTCCTCCTCAAATTAAGTAACACCTAATATAATTTTAACTCTAATATCTTATTTTTAAACCATATAAGAGTTATGAAATTAATGAAAAGATAAATAAGGGATATGGCCTTTTATAAAGGATAAAATTCAGAGGGGCATGGTGGTACATGCCTATAATTCTAATACTCTGGGAGGCTGAGGCAGAAGGGTCACACTTTGAACACAGCTTGAGCAATTTAACAACTTACCAAGAGCATCTTGAAATAAAAAAATAAAGAGTTAGGGATGTTGCCCATGGTGCAGGCCCTGGAGAGATGAATTTTCAGGAAAGGGAGGTGAAGAACTTAGTGTACAGCTATTGCCTCAGTTACTTTTCTCTCCTTGCTGAGACAAAATACACAATTCCCAGAATTAAGGAAGGAAAGGTTTATTTAGCTCAAAGTTTGGGAGGTTTCAGTCCATACCCAGCTGGCTCCAGGACAGAGTGGCACATGGCAGAGGGCAACTGTTCACAGAGCTGGAAAACAGCAAAAGCAGCAAGAGCCAAAGTGGAGGAGTCAGGGAAAGCAAGCCTTTTCCCCTCCTTTCTACCGTATGCGGGCTCCCCACCCCAGGGAGGGTGTAGCACTCACACCCATAATCGCAGCACTGGACCATGGATCAATCAAAAACTCTAGAAGCCCGCCCCATGACTGCAAGAGGCTTTGAGGGGACAACCAGACACAAGCTACAACATTCAACCCCTGGAGTCCCAAAGACACATGCACATTCCTTTATGCAAAAGGCATTTTAAGTCATCTCTAAGAGTTGCCATAGTTCTAACTGTTTCAGTGTTGCTGAAAAGTCCAAGTCCTTAGTCTCTTCCAAGATGTAAGGCAAACTCTTAGCTGTGAGTCCCTGTACAAATGAAAAGTTAAACATTTTCAACATTCAATGACACACGATAAACATTACCATTCCAAAAGGTACAAAGAGGGGGATACAAAGCATTGGAACCAAAGCAAGACCAAAATCCAGCAGGGCAAACATTAAGTCCTATAGTTTTATATGCAGCACCCAGTGCATCCTGTGGCAGATTGTGAGCTCCAAACGGGTTGGGTGACTCACTCCTAAGGCACTGCTGGTGACTGTAGCTCCTGTGGCTTCTCTCAGGGGCCTGCTTAGCTCCCTCCTTGTAGGTTTCCTCAAAAGATTCACGTTCCTGACTTCTGCAGACGTCTGAGGTCTCCACTGTTCCTTTGGCTTTACCTTCACAGCTTCACACACTGCCCTCTCAGGGCAGACTGTCTGGCCTCCTAGGCCTTCTTCTGAAATCTGGGTGGAAGGCTTCTTAACCTCAGAACTCTTGCATTCTTCATGCAACTAAAACCAGCACCACATGGATAATGCCAAGGTCTGTGTTATGGTTTATACATTGTGACAACTTGGAGAGTCTAGAGGTTTAGCAGAGTGACTCAGCAGGAAGCCAAGGTGCTTACTTTGTATACATCCTGAGCCTGTGGAAGAGGAAAACATGGAGACTGTGTGAGAGCTACACGCCCCCTGGGTGGGGTAGGCTGTTTGCAATGGAAGGGAGGGAAAGAGGCTGCTTGCAGCCATTCCTCCCTTTTTGCTGGTTGTTTTGCTGTGCTCTGCTGCCATGAACAGTTTTCCCTCTGCCATGTGCCACTCTGCCTCAGAACCAGCCAAGTATGGACTGAAACCTCCACAAACTGTAAGCTAAATAAACCTTTCCTTCCTTCATTTTGGGTGTTGGGTATTTTGTCTCAGCAACGAGAAAAAAGTAACCAAGAGAGAATTTGGTACCAGCAGAGTGGGGTCGTTGCTGTGACTATACCTGACCCTGTGGCTCAAAAGCCTTTGGAAATTGCTTGTGGGAAGAGTTTGGAAAGGTTTGGAGATGTCTGGTCAGAGCTCGGAAGACCAGAAGCAGAAGGCTGATGGAAATCCTGCCAGTAAAGGTCAGGTTCAGGAGGTTTCTGTTGGAAAGAAGGACTTCACTGGTTGTTGGACTCCAGACGATGTATGTTATTTTTTTTAAATTTTATTTTAAAGACAAAAGAATGGAGACATATGAACCAGAAAAGCCATAAACAATACAGAAAATACGTAGTTATACACAATATAGTAGGGAATTAGCACTGGATGTTGTATTACATAGTTATCTTCACATTAGTTAACACAGAAACATTAAAGGAAATACCAAATTATAGAGAAGATAGTAGGGAATTTGCACTGGATGCTGTATAATATAAAGTTATCTTGACTTCTGTTAATACAAAAATGATTGAGGAAATACAGAATTATAGAGAACATAGAAGGGAATTAGCTCTGGATGCTGTCCTACATAATGTTACCTTCACCTTTGTTACTCAGTTACACAGATGATGGCCCATTTGATCATTCAATTTTTCTCCTCCCTCATCTCTGTTGCCTTACCACTCAATCAGTCATCTTCCCTGTGATAATAACTGTACTCCTGCGTTTATCTAAATCCTTGGACTCTCGCCTTGGGAAGAGATATAGCTGCCTCAGATTATACTATAACATACATGGGTTTATACAAACTGCCATGGTTAGAGGTGGGAAAGCACATACGCTCACAGCGGACCACCCAGCTCCACCCTGTCATCGTGCTACGGGTGGGAGCAGGTCCAGTCCATGAGGTGCCCTGAGCGGGGCCCTCAGTGGAGCAGCCACCGTGCCCACAGTGGAGCAGCAGTGCAGTAGCCGTGAGGCCCACAGTGGCGCGGCTGAGGGGCCCACTGTGGATCATCCATGGGGCCCACTGTGGCGCAGCCACGGGGCCTACTGCAGATCATCTGCGGGGCCCACTGTGGAGCAGCCATGGGGCCCACAGCGACGCATCTGTGGGGCCCACAGCGGAGCAACCAAGGGGCCCACTGGGGCGCAGCCACGGGGTCCACAGCGGCACATCCGCAGGGCCCACTGGGGCACAGCCATGGGGCCCACTGGGGCGCAGCCGTGGGGCCCACTACGGAGCAGCCGCGGGGCCCACAGTGGTGCAGCCATAGGGCCCACTGCGGAGCAGCCGTGGGGCCCACAGTGGTGCATCCACAGGGCCCACAGCAGAACAGCCATGGGGCCCACAGCGGCGCAGCCCACTGCGGATCATCCACGGGGCCCACAGCGGAGCAGCCACAGGACCCACTACAGATCATCCACGGGGCCCACAGCAGCACAGCCGCAGGGCCCACTGCAGAGCAGCCATGGGGCCCACAGTGGAGCAGCCGCGGGGCACACGCCCCCATCAGGATGTCCTCTGTGACCCTTTTGGCTCTGTCTCGTTGCCTTGATGCCAGAGGCCCTTTCTTCTCCTCCCACCTCCTCCTGATCTCCAGCATTACCGTTCCCCACCCCTTGCAGCTGGGCAATGGGTCTCTGAAGCTGAAGCTGCGAATGCCGAAACGAGGGCGTAGGCCAAGGGTGTGCTTGGAGTGGCGACCTCCTCCCTCTCTATCTCGTCTCCCTCCAACTGCATCATGGCAGATCTCCTATCTCCTCCTCCAGAGGAGGTTTTGCTTAGTCTTTCCAAGGGTTTCAGTTCCCATTTCAGATCCTTCTCGAGTTCAGGATATCCACCTCTTTCCTTTCTGTCCTTCACATGTTGCTATATTCCTATGTCTGAGTGGCATTCCTCTGGGAGGTTCTCTCTCTGCTGCCTACCCGGTCGCCAGGGGTTCATACAGGGTTCATATATGCAATCAGTATGGAGACACTCCTGTTGCTCGTATTAGTAGTTTGGGGTGAGTCCTGAAGCCCGTGAACTCGTCCCATTGCTGTCAGGAACAAGTGGTGATTGTGCAGGCCGCCGAGGCTCGAGGTGCTCACAGAGGGCGTTCAGGGTGGGAGCTGAAGCCCAGTAACTCAGTTCATGCTTCCTGCTTGATGTTGGAGTGAGAAGGGCGTGGGGCCGTGTGATCCACCTCCATCTGCAGCTCTCTCTTGCTGTTGTGCTCCAGTTCCCGTTTGTTCCTTGGCCGGATCCCTGGGAGTTGCTGTGGCTCTGATGTGGGTGCCGATGCACCCCACCACTCCCTACTGGCAGCCGCCCACACAGTGGAGAGGCAGGAGGCCACAGCATCCAGGCAGGCATAGAGCTGGGTGTGGTGGGATGTGTACTGGCTGCTCTGGCTCCACCTTGCCTCCACGTGCTGATTAGGAAGGTTGTTGCAGAGTGGGGACTCCGCTTCTGTGGCTGTTGCAACCTCTCATCCTCACAGTGGATTTGACAACAGTTCCCAACCACCATTGCCTCTTTTCCTGGCTGCGCCCTCTCCTCTCCAGACCTGGACCAGGTCCTGGAACTCCGCTCTCCCCTGGCCAAGTCGGGAGGCTTCCATGAGCTTGGATCTCCGAAGCTGAAGCTGTGATTGCTGGAATGAGGGCTTGGGCCAAGAGTGTGTTTGAAGCAGTGGCTTCCTCTTTCTCTGTCTCTTCTCCCTCCGACTGTGTGGCGGCGGCCCTCTGATCCTTTCCTCCAGGAGAGGTTCTGCTTCGTCTTTCCTAGGGCTTCAGTTCCCATTTCAGATCCTTCTTGGGTTCAGGGTACACACCTCTCTCCTTTCTGTCTTCATATTTGCTATATTCCATTGTTTGAGTGGTAATCCTCTGGGAGGTTCTCTCTCTGCTGCCTACATGGTCGCCATCTTCCAGGAAGTCAGACGATGTATGTTATGGCTTGGCAGAAAGTTGCATTTTGCACATGTCCAGAGACTTTGCCTAAGACTGAAATTAAGAGTGGCAGCAAACTGATTAATCTGGCAAAGGAAGTTTCAAGGCAGTTGAATGTTGGGGCAGTGGCATGGCTATTGTTGGGGGCTTTTAGCCAGATCTATGTTGAGAATCAAGAGCAAAAAGCCCAGCAGAATGACTTAAAATGTGAGACTGGCCAGAAAGGAAGCTCCAGTAAAGCTGTGGACTGCAAAGATAAGGCTGAGGAGATCTCTATTGCTATGAAGGAACAAGAGAATGGAAAAGATGGCCTGAGGGCATCACAAGCAGCCTCAAAACTGCAGAGGTGAAAAACCTTGCCTTGAGAAGGAAGCCAAAGAGTGCCATGTTCCAGAATGGCAGTGGTGGTGGCAACCACACCAGGTTCCAGAATGGAGGTGGCATAGAGAATCTGTTCCTCAGAATTGGATTCAATGTGACCAGCAATCCAGGCACTCGATCCCTATAGCCAAGAGAGAGGAAAGTTTGGCTACTGCTCCAGGTGGCAGCAGACTTTGGCATCATCCATGTGACCCTGGCTTTAGGTGCAAGGAAAATGCAAGAGTTCTGAGGTTAAAGAGGCTTCCACCCAGATTTCAGAAGGCCTGGAAGGCCAGGCAGTGTGCCCTTGAGAGGACAGTGTGTGAAGCTGTGAGTGTGAAGCAAAAGGTGCCCTGGAGACCTCAGAAGTTTAGAAAAGACAGGACCGTGAATCATCTGAGGAAAGCTGCAAGGAGGGAGCAAAGCAGGCCTAAGAGAGAAGCCATGGGAGCTATAACCACCAGAAGTGCCTAGGGGTGGACTCATGCAAGCCTTTGGAGCTCACAATGTGCCACAAGTTGCTTCAGATGCTGGATGTGGAATTACAGGACACAATGTTTGACCTGCTGGATTTTGGAACTGCTTTGGTCCCAATGCTCTATATTCCCTTCTTGGTGCCTTTGGAATGGTAATGTTTATTTTGTGCCTTTAAATGTTGGAAGTGTTTAATTTTCATTTGTATGGGGGCAAAATGTTATGGTTCTAATATAAGCATGTCTTTGCACCTGGAAACTGGTCTAAAGAACTGTGTCTGGTTGCCAAGTTGACAAGGGGTGGATTGTTATGGATTATACATTGTGTCAACTTGGAGAGTCTAGAGATTTGGCTGAGTGACTCAGCAGGAAGCCAGGGTGCTTATTTTGTACACATCCTGAGCCTGTGGAAGAGGAGGACATGGAGACTGTGTGAGAGCTACTCGCCCCCTGGGTGGGGTAGGCTGTTCGCAATGGAAGGGAAGGAAAGAGGCTGCTTGCAGCCATTCCTCTCTTTTTGCTGGTTGTTTTGCTGTGTTCTGCTGCCATGAACAGTTTTCCCTCTGCCATGTGCCACTCTGCCTCAGAACCAGCCAAGTATGGACTGAAACCTCCACAAACGGTAAGTTAAATAAACCTTTCCTTCCTTCATTTTGGACGTTGGGTATTTTGTCTCAGCAATGAGAGAAAAGTAACCAAGACAGTCTGCTACCACCTGGAGCAGTAGCCAGGTTTTCTTCTCTCTTGGCCATAGGGGTCGAGTATCTGGATCTCTGAGCACTCTGAATGCAATTCTGAGGAGCAAATTCTCTACACCAATGCCCTTCTGGAACATGGTGTTCTGCTTTCTCCTCAAGACAAGGTCTTTCACCTTTGCAGTTTTGAGGCCTCAAAGGGTGGAGACTTGCTGCTTCTTGTGATGTCCTCAGGCCATCTTTTCTATTCTCCTGTTTCTTCTGAGTAGTGGACATCTCCTCCACTCTATGTTTGCAGCCCACAGCTTTACTGCAGCTTCCTTTCTGGCCATACTCAGAATGTTTAAATCACCCTGCTGGGCTCTGTGCTTTTGATTCTCAGCATAAATCTGGCTAAAAGCCCCCAACCGTAGCCATGCCACTCCTCCAACATTCCACTGCCTTGAAATTACTTCTGCCAGATTAATTAGTCTGCTATTCTTACTCTCAGTCTCAGACAAAGTCTCTGGACATGCACAAAATGCAGACAAACTTTCTGCCCAGCCATAACATACATCATCTCTCACTCTTTGGAAAGGTACCTTCATGACATTAGCACAACACTATCAAAGGAAGAGACAAACCAACAGCATCTGGAAAAAGATTCAATTATCTCTGATAACTGGATATGTGGCAAAGTTAGCATTTTCAGTTTAATGCTTGTGTTGGAGGGATCCAGGCTATAATAAATGATGTTACACTTGATACATTAGGAGGAAAACAGATTTTTAAACTGCTTCAACTAAATATAAAAATTTCAAACCAGCTTAAGGTACATGTGAGCCTACAAACATGCTCATATACACAAAATTCGTTTTATCTTAGCCTTCATGAATATATATGTATATGCAAAGCTTCACCATACAAGATGGTAGGAATTACTTGTTACTGTCCTTGATTACTTGATCAATCTTACATTCTTACATCTGGTGGACTGAGCAACTTCATTGAAGATAACAGTATGTAATGCAGCAACCACTGTTAATTTCTATAATTTTGCTTTGAGGTCATGTATCATTTTTGCTGTTTTGCATTGTTTTGAATTTGTCTTCATTGTTGTTTTCTTAATCTATAAAATAAAGAAGGTTCCCCAAAATAAGGATGTATATTATATATATATATATATATATATATATATATATATATATCCTATTTAATCATCTTTAAATGTAGAAAATTACTCATTATTTAACTAATTACTTTTTGCTAGGCAACTGGCTTGGTTCCATTTTTTAAAGGGCATATTCATAGAAGCACAATTATTAGGCTGAAAAATCTGAACATTTAAAATGCTAATAGTGTTGGTAAATTTTCTGCACAAAACACTACAAGAAATCTCCCTTGTAGTTTCTCTTTTACAGGATTTATTTATTTTTTCTATTTTAAAGAATATAAACTCAAATAACACAAAAATAATAAGGAAATACACAAATTATGGGGAAGACAGTCAGGGAATTGACAATGGATGCTGTTTTACAAAATATCATCTTCATATTTGTTACTCATTTATCTCAAAAACAATAAAGGAAATACACAATTATACAGAAGAAGGTAGGGGATTAGCAATGGCTGTTGTATTATATAGTGTTATCTTCACATTTCTTACTTAGCATAAGGCATAAATGATACAATTCTGGATTATTTTTAATTGATTTGTGGTTGGCTTAGTTTCTCTACTTGGTCAGCGCAGTCCTGATTGATTGAGCATTTCTTTGCTCCTGGCAGAGAGCTAGCTAAGCAGGATGCCTAGGAACAGCAGAGGGATACAGAGGAAATCCTTAGCTGTCGGACCTTTACCAAAAGTAGGGGAAATGCAGATGTCTAAGTACGTTACTGGGTGTTAGTGTCTGTGACACATGCTTTAGAAAAACCACAGATAAAATATATTTAAATAATCAGGGTACTTTCTCCAATTATATTCAGTCAAATTTGGGCCTTAACATTTATGGTGATTAATTGTTGACACTAATCTCCAGATAGCTGACTGATGAAATAAGTCCTTCTACACTATACAAAAAAGTCACACGAGTGATACCAGGACAGAGCCAATGACAGGAAGGCAAGGATTGCAAGCAACACCGTGGTGTTTATTAACCAGATAATCCATGCCCAGTGCTTGGGTCACTTTCTCTTCTATGTTATCCCCTCTGACATGAGAATATTTTCCCAATGATTCTCTAAAATAAGAAGCAGTTTTAAGGGCCAAAGATGAGAACAGTCACCATCCACAGCGCTCCTGCTGCCCGGTAAGCAGGGCGCTGGCGTCTCCCAGCACACACTCTGAAGGGCTCACAAAGACCCTTTCGAACTGGTACCAAAGCAGAAATTTTTCCGTACGGAAAGGAGTCTGCAGAGACACAGTCTTTAGGACTGGAATTTTTATATTCAGGGCAGAGGGTGACAGTGTATGAGAATGGGTCTTAGCGGACAGAGCCATCCCAACTCAGACAAGCCCGGGAGATCATCCTCTCGCTCACAGCCACTAACGCCCCGCCGCTTCGCAGCTGCTGACCAAGCACAGACACTCCCGGGCCTCAGTCATCCTAGCTCTCCTGCCCCAGTTGCGCTCCCCCAGCCCACTGATCAGGCCGGGGCTGGACTTCCCCTAAGAGCATCTACTGATCAGCAATTTGCCTTTCTTGGTTCTGCCCCACTGCTTCTGCGACAAGATTTTCCTGAAGAGCACTCCCTCAACAAGTCATTTAACCTGAATCCCCTTCTCAAGTTAACCTGAATCTCTCCTCCTCCCCTTCTGGAAGACCCACACTAAGGCAGAAAGGGTGTGGTAGCCTGTCCGTATTTCCATTTATCAGAGCTAATAATTTCTAATCTTCATGATGACTCTTCAAAGTAGGCATGACTATTTGTTTTATTAATCAGTACATTAAGACTGATACGCTGAGCCACATTTGGCAAAGGCAGACCCTGGAAAACACAGGTATCAATCACCTAAGTAGTCACCAAAGAGCAGCTGATAGAGGCTGCCTTTATAACTATATATTTATATATATATATGGTGTCCAATTCTAGGGTCGGCTATTCTAACTTGGAACAAACTTGCACCATCAGAAGAAACTCAGAGATAAAACAGAAACTGTATCTTTTCCAAACCATATTATAAAATCACTGTTCTTAATCTTTAAAATTAAGCACAATCATTTCTGATGCATATTACATGGGATATATTAACATGTGTTTTTAAATCAATGTGTCTAAAGACTCTAAGACCTCAATTATGTAAGTTCTGTAGGCTTAGAGTCATTATTTGAACCTTCCCCTAAAGTTAAACTCACATCCTCAGAAAAGAGATGTTTTGTCTTTTGGAGACAGGGTCTTGTTATGCAGCTCAGGCCTTGGACTTGAGCTCACTCTGTAGCCTAGCAGAGCATAGCCAGCTGTAGCCAGCTCACTCTGGTCTCAAACTTGCAAAAATTCTCCTGCCTCAGCACCCCCAACTGCTGGGATTACAGGCGTGCATCACCACGCCCCACCAGAAAAGAGATTTTTGAACTGAATGCTGATAACACTCTACTTCACTTTCCAGTTAGGTAGAATAAGACCAACAGTAGATTATAAACTGTACCAGCTACAAATCTGAGACAAACTCTGCCTCGGTTGGAGCTTTCTGAATCAATCAGTTTTGAGGCAAGCTTTCTTACACAAATATGCACTATTGGGGAAGCTGTCAAACTTGACCAGATGGAAGCAAATTTAATTAAGCATGGACTGGATTTTAAGCAGTTAGAACATTATGGCATATTGCAGTTCACTGGTTGGCTGACATTAATAGACAGATCTACCAATTCAGACTGGTAACTAAAAATGGGCTTCTTTCATTAAAGCTACCCAGTGGGTCCTACGGTTTGCACTGCATAAGCCTCAGTGATGTCTTAATGAAAGACTGCCTCTGAATCATGCTAGGTATCTTGGAACCCTATGCCCTGCATCCCCAAAATGGAATGAAGTATGGGAACTGAAAGAGCAGGGCAATACAGGTGGAAAAGAAGAATTACCTTTGGTAATAAGCTATCATTCTATTCCGGGCCATCCTCACAACAAGTTTTCAGAACACGTTTTCTACTGATGAGCTGTAGATTCATAAAGGCAGTGGAATTCTGAAACAATTGCTTCTAAGATTTTCTTAGAAAATTCCTCATGGCACTACATTCATAAGGTGATGACCTTGTCCTCAGCTCCTTCCATAACTCAAATTTTTTGATAGCTTCAGTAGATGCCTCATATGTCATGAATCCCAGAATACATGTATTTTTCCCAGTCCAAGTTGGTTCCTTGCAGATGTCACAGTGGAGAGGGGTTGTCAGAGATGACACTAATTATACCGTCACAAAGGTATCACTTTTCCTCCCCAGTGCCAGTCAAGAATGAGCCATGGCATCGCTCTAAGAGACGTGAGATGTATAACTGCAGGTTTTCAAAGTTCACATAGAGTGAGGAGGAGGAATGGCAGGCCAGGTGAATGCACTCAGGGTACGTTATAGCACAGAAAAGAATAAATCTCATGTCTGTCAGAACAGATGGATCTGGAAACAGGTCAATGTTCAGGGTCAATGTGATCACAGTAATCTATTTTCCTTCAAGGTCTCAAACCTATGATATTTTTCAAAAAAATCTTGCACAAATTCAAATAGCCAATATAAAAATATTAATATAGAGAATAATGTTAATACCAGTTAATTCCAATTTCTCCGGCAAGTCCTTATGTCAGCACTACTTGGATCAAACTTCCTTGTACCACAGGCATCCTGGAGGCTTCTTCACACAATAGAAGTAAGCGCAGACAAGTCTACCTGGCTGTGAGGGAATCTGAGTCCAAAACAATGTCCGCCAGTGGGTGATCTAATTCACACCAAACTTGAGAACAATGACTTTGCTTTTTCAGCACCCAAGAGTAGAAATGTGGGAGCTTGGGAAATTTCTTTGAAGATCACCACTTTCTTTCTTAGTACAGGTTTGGTCTCAGAAAACGGCCTGGCTTTCTTGCCCCAGCTTTGGACTCCTTTCTGCGATCAGCTGACAAGTGGGTGGGTGCACAGCTCTTCCAGGAAAGATCCTTCGCCAGAACACACACTCGATAAACCGTTTCTGTCTTTCCACCCCCTCTCCTACCCCCACTCACTGGGCAAAGAGGCCGAGACCTCAGTCTCATCTCTTAGTGCTCAACATGAAGCAGAAAGCCGAGGGGAGCAGGACTGAAGGGCAGCCAGGAAGCCCAGTCATTCCACACTCCGTCCTGGGGGCCGTCAGCGGTGGCTTTGTGTGAAGGTTGACAGTTTTATTGTTATTTTTCTTTGATGTGCTACAGGGAACTAGATAGTCCACAGACTGAAAAGGAAAAGGAGCTTGGGAATGTTGGAAATGGCTAGAAAGATGGATTGAATTCAGGGTTGGTTGCTTCTCTCCATCTTGTATCACTCTAACTTCAGGTGCATACAATCCTCACAGTGTTTTTGAAGGTAAACCCCAGAGGTTTCCCAGATATGCTGCCAAAGTTTTTATACAGACCTAAACACATAACCCTCTCCTTTCAGTGCTCCCTATTTAACCTGAAAGCCTTTTATTATTTTATTTAAACTATAAGCTTCTGTTTAATATTGGAGCTAAAGGATTCTACTGCACATCTCATCTAGGCTTTAAAAATATTTTTCTTTTAGGAGTTACAATTCTGTTCAAAGTAACAGCTCCAACCTCCCATCGTACTTTTGGGTGACTTTAAATCACAGCATTTTGCACAGTGGAAGGTCTTCTTTTATAAAGTAGAGATGGGCTGTGTTCCTGGCAGGACTAACATGGTAGTTAGTAGCAGGCTAATGTCACTCCGGCCTAAGCACTACATATTAAGCGTGATAACCACATATCAGAGGGCTGTATTTTGAATTGTGGCTGTATTTCAATTGTGACTAGGATACTCGAGTCCCATTTGCTTAGGTGACTAATCTTCCATAAGACTGGTTATATTTTTTTCCTGTGTAGAGAAGAGACAAAGAGACAATGTAGTATTTCATTTCGCTCACTCATTCACTTCCATTTTTACGCAAACGACCACCCGGCCTACTGTGCGGAGGGGAGATCAGAAAAAGACCCGCGGCGGGAGATGAGCTAGGTAGCTAGAGCCACAGTGCAACAGAAGATAAAAACCAGTTTGAAAAGCAAAGTTATTTTTACAAGTTAGAGAAGTACACAAGTATCACACCGATGCCTAACAGATCTACTTTGTCCTGCTGAAGGAAAGACGAATAAATAAGACATGCCCGAGTTCACATTCCAGCTTTTCCCATGGTAAGCCCTTGTTTAGATGAGTGACCTCATTCTTCATCTCTGTTAACTCGTCTTTAAAGAGAGTAAATACTAGCACCTGCCTTTTGGAATCGGCCAGAATAAGGAAAAAAGCGTTATTCTAAAAGGGTTTAGAATTGCTCCTTCCAGGCAACAAATGCTAATATTTTTTCCTGAGCCGTAAGAGATATAACTGGACAATGCAGCTAACGACCCCTAGAGGGCAGCAGAGGAAAAAGAAGAGGTAGAAGTATATACAGTGACATTCATATTCATTATCAAAGAAGATGTACTGTCTGATGGGAAAGTAAATACATAAATATATAAATTCACAAGCAAAGAAAAAGAAGGAAAGGAAGATGCGATGAATCACACAAAATGGAGACTGTGCCAGAGCCATTTAGAGCCTGGCACAGGGACTCTTGGGAACAGTTCTAGACAACTGTGTAGATTAAATCAAGGACTGATACAACTCTAGTAATGTGAATCCAGGCACTCAGGAGAGGACGTGTGTCCAAGAAGCTCGCTCGTCAGCTCTCAGGTTGATAAAGGCTGATAACAGTTGTTGGACTGAGGGATAGGGACTCTATTTCCTCCTCCTGGATCTTGCCCCAGCCTGAGAACTGGATTCCTAGGATGAGAATGTTGCCACGGGCAGAAGCAGCACCACACTTGATGACTCACCTTCAGGGGTGAGGCGTGTCATTTCTACCACAGTTGAGTGGTCACAGGGACAGCAAAAACCTGCTGGGTTTCCCGGACGCAACATACACCCTTCACCCCTTCGTGGGTGCAGTAGCAAGGCTCTAGAAAAGCACATGGAATGGGAAGTACTGTAGCCATCTTTGTACAAACACAGTCAACCACCGAGTAGCTTCTTAGAAATTCATGCTATTTTTTTGTTTTTCTATCTCTCATTTTCACACAGAAAGCACCAAGCAGGTCCTTCCAGGACTAACTTAAAGAAAACATCCCAAGGGCTGGGGATATAGCTCAGTGGAATAAGTGCTTGTCTAGCAAGCGCAGGGTCCTGAGTTCGATCCCCAGTACCGCAAAAAAAATTTAAAAAAATAAAAATAAAAAAATAAAGAAAACATCCCAAACCAGTTCTGATCTCACCATCTCCCTTCCCGTTCCCTTCACCTGACTTATTTCTCCACCTGGATTGTAGCAAAGCCTAGTAAGCGGCTTTATCATCTCCAATGTAGCCCAGCATAAACATCGTCTTACTTACTTTTCTCATTGCTGAGACAAAATACCCAACGCCCAGAGTTAGATGAAAGGTTTATTTAGCTCACAGTTTGTGAAGGTTTTAGTCCATCATTGGCTGGCTCCAAGGCAGAGTGGGACATGGTGGAGGGGCAACCGTTCATGGCCATGGAAGGCAAGAAAAGTAACAAGGGGGAAAGACAACACACTTTCTGTCCCTTATACTGATGCAGGCTACCCACCCGAGCGTGAGTGTAACCCTCACACTCCTCATCCCGGCCAGAACTGTGCCAAGCCAGCCAGTGGAGTGATCTACTAACAACACACCCTTACCCCCAGCACTGCACACTCTAGAGTCAGCCACCTCTGTAAAGCCCCCCAACCCCATGACTGCATGAAGCTTTGGGGAGGCATCAAGACCCACACCATAGCAGCCATTAAGAGTTACTGAAAATCTCAGTGTAATCATGCCACTGATCTACCCACCGGCTTCATCTTGTGCTTAGAATGAACACCAAGCCCCCAGCCATGGCCCCAAACCCTCCAGCTGTGTGGCTCTGTCTGGCCTTCCGTTTGCCTTCAGGCTTCTCCGTCCCACCACTGCCCTCCTCCTCTCACCCCAGAGGTGTGTGTGATGCTTGTCTCAGGCCTGTCTCTAACCCCAAAACTCTTCTCACTCTTGTCGTCTCATCATGCCCCCAGATCACGCAGTGTAAGTGAGCACTTTGCACCCCTCGACCCCCCTTTCTTCCTTACTGTGCTCATCACTATCTGATATTACATCATAGAGCATTTGACTCCCTGCTCACCATCTGCTTCTTCTTCTAGTACATAAGCAGCTGGGGGACAGGACTCTGGTTTTGTTTACCTCGTTAACAGTGCTTACACACATTCAGTAGTTAGGCCCAATATTAAAGAAAGGTAAAAAGAAAATAAATACTATGGCTATTATGATTTAAAGTCTAAAAGTCTCCTGTGTTCAGAGATGAGACTTTTGTAAAGCCATTGGATCATGAGGGCGCTAACTCAACCGAGGATTGACAACTGATGAAGTACTAATTCAGTGGCATTATTGGGAGACAATGGAAACTTAGAAGGTAAGACCTAATTAAGGAGTAGATCGGAGGGGTGTAACCTGGGGACTGTATTTCATCACTGGCTCCTTCCTGTCTGCCTTTTCCCATGTTCTCTGCTTCCTGTCTACATGAGGTGAGCCTTGTTCCACCCCACACCATTCCATCTTGATGTTTTTGCCTCACCACAGACCCAAAAGCAAAGGACCCAACTGACCATGGATTGAAACCCTGAAACTGAAAACCAGAATAAATCTTTCCTGCTCTAGGTTGTTTTTCTTGGGGTTTTTATTACAGGGACAGAAAGCAGACTAACATAATGGCCTTCCTGATGGGTAGCAGCATAAATTAAGACCCAGTTTCATGTGATGAGAACATGCCTGTGCCCCTTATTAGGTGTGGGCGATGCCTCCCTCACATACTGTGGTTTCGTAGAGTCTGGTTTCGGCTGTCCATCCCTTAATGGAGTCCCAGCTTTGGCCTAAGTGTCTCCAGTGAGGGTTCAGTCATGTCAGGTCATGTTTGGTGAGTTGGTGTTGAGAGGCCACATAAAATTCAGTTTTAATGAAGCATTTGATATTAATGAAAGAGTAGAAGGGAGACTTTCTGGTTGCAGTAAGTAGGAGGGATAGGAAAGAGAGGGAGAAAGAGAATCTGAGAGTGGCAGTTACCACGTGAACATGTCACTCTTCTAGGCTTATCAGCACACTTGAACACCCTTCTTACACTTGGAGAACTCCCTACACCCTTTGTAGCTCGGACTCAGGGCTGTGTCACAGGCTCCGGCAGTCACATGTACCTGAGCAAGGATTTGAATCAGCGGCATGTGTTGCAAAGAAATAAGTACCACCGAGAGTCCGCCCTGGTAAAAACAGCAATGGGCAAATCTGGTTTCCAGAGGGAAGCATAGTTGTAGCCTTGCCTGCACCCAACCCCGGCACTGAGGCTGAACACAGAGCAACAGAGCTGGGGGCACAAGAGCAGTTCTCAGTTTTCAGGCATGATTCTGGGTGTGGATCCTAACTGGGGAACTTCCAGCCCGGCTTCCGACTCCTGGGAAATCTTAGGAGTTTTAATAAATTCTTGTTCTGCTCATCCTCGATATCAATTAGTTGCAAAGAACTCTCACAGAGAAAGGTAGGGTGTTTAATTCCAGTCTACCTCACAGATCAGGCCTGATGTTTTGGAGAACAGAACTAGAAGCCAAAACGGCAGGGACTAATTAAAAAAGCGATTTTGTTAGAGTTGGAGTTTGAAGAGCAGTACTTTGCTCCCCAGGTGATGAAGTTTTACATCAAGTGAGAAAACTAGCACTTTTCCGCTGTTCCCTGAACCACAGCAGAGTCCTAACTCCATGAAAGTTCTGGTAAAATCATCCCCAAACAACTTTTAAGAGATTGAATTCTTTCACAATGAAATCCAAAGCAGATACCCATTATGAACCAGACAAAAGTAGACTACTTTGTTTGACATGACATTTGGAGCCCTACGGCTGTGGTGGCCTCAGAGACCCCTGTGCCTGCTCTGAAGTCAATCCCCAGGACTGAGCAATGGTACCTGGCAGCAGATCCACAGAATGTGTGACCCCAGCAGAACAGGGAGGATCTCCTGAGATGACACCTGGAAGATGTTTGTCAGAAAGACAGTAGCTCCCAGGTGAGTGGATTTGCCCATCTCTTGGCACACTCGTAAGGGCTCCCAAAAGTCTGGTTGGGAGGAAACCCAGCAGACTCCAGACTTGTTCAGGAAAAGAGGCCAATTAACCATGTGGAAGTGAACACGCCATAATCAATGTCTTTTCTGACATCACCTAGCAAAACATGGAGAAACTGTGGCTGCAGGCCTCTTCAAGCCATGTCATGTCAGTGGTAGGACCTTATGCAAGTTCAAGTTATTGCCTTGATCCTTTGCAAATTAGTTCATCAATTTCTGCAGTAAGCTGTGTTGTTCACAACTGCCTCTTGACCTGGCTCTCTAGGGTTGTTCCTGCTCACAGCCCAGCATCCTATGGGCCTCTGAACACCTCCCAAGGAGTGCTGGCCATCTCCTGGCAAAATGTTCTCCTGATCCAATATTTGATTACTATGATTGATGCCCTCATATCATCTTTCTTGCCTTTGCCTACCAATTCCTATGGGTGTCAGAGTTGGAAGGCATGAGCTTTGGGCTACCACAGTCTTGGGTTCAAATCCTCATCCACAAGTGGATTTTAGGAGAGTTCTTTAATGCCCCTGAGCCTCCAGTTTACATAATACTAACCTTATAGAGTTATGCAGTAAGATATTTCATTAACAAGTAGACAGCATAAGACCTACAAGTTATGAAACATTGACCAGTTCTATGAGAGCATTTACCTTCCCAAGCTCACACTCACCATCCTGTATTGATTGGCCCATCTTACTACTTCTGGTCTCCAAGTCTGACACCCAGGACTAAGGGTCAAACAACCCTCAAGGCTTAGCAGTCATGAGATTAAGATGCTCTAAAGCAGATCCCCCAAGACAAAAGAATCACACCAAAGGAGTTTGTCCCATGAAAGGATTATGCATAATCTCATCATTCGGACAGACTCAGATCAGTGCTTGGTAAGTTGTTTATAGGAAGCAAGTGGAGACAGAAGATGAGATGAAGCACTGTACACAAATCTAGGCTGGCCATATATCCCTACTTCCCCTGGGACAATCCCAATTTACCCTTGTCATCCAGAATAACTCTTAGAAGCACCACCACTTACTCTCAAAAGAGGCTCAGGTTAGAGGAGGAATTTTATGGTCATTCTTGTCCTAAACAAGCAAATCCAAAGAGTACAACAAGATAGTCTAGCTCAAGGAAGGGGGTTGGAAACTAAACAGGGAGGGGAATAAGACCAAGGTATACTACGCTATAGATACAATGCCCTTAGAAGCGAGGCAGTTTCCACCTCAGCCAGAAAAGCCTTTGAAGGACGCTGCAGTGGTAGAAACTGAATGATGCAATAGGACGGAATTTGCCAGTGTAAACTGACGAGCTCCATTTCTAAAGCGAGAGGTGGGTGACACGCTCAGAGAGCTGAATGCGGGAATGGAGCTAGAATCCTGAAGGACCCTCAGTGCCTTCAAGTCCTGATTCCACACCGAGACGTGGTCAAGCTCCTGCCCACAGCTACAGTTGTCATTTAATCCAGTAACGTGCTCTCCAACCCCTAACCAGGCATTGACCGCGAAGAAGCAAACATGGTTTCTCCAGTGCAGCAGGCTCCTCGCTCATCCCTGCCTGTCCACAATCTGTGTCTTGAAAGGCCTGTTCTCTTGTCACTTCTGGGTAACTGTTACTTCTCAAAGCTGGGACCTGAGACCTCCTACCCCACATCCTTCTCCCCGGACTGGGCCCTGTGCCCTGCGCTGCCCTTCTTGCTGCCCTTCTGCCTGGTACTATCTGACCGCGCCGTGGCTGTCACTAACTTGATCTCATTTTCTCTAATTGTGAGATTCTGAAGGAGATGTCTGTGGTTCATCTTTATATTCTCCTTGCTTAACGTGGTTTGTCATGTTATTGGTTCTCAATGCATTTTTTTTTACACCTGACCCTTGGTATCTTTGGGAAAATGGTTCCAGACCTCTCACAATGCCAAAATCTGAAAATGTTCAATGTTCAAGTCTCTCATAAAATAATGGCATAGTATTTGTATATAACCTATGCAGTCTTTTCTTTAAATCATCTCTAGACATTACTTTTAGAACCTAATATAAGATCAACAATGTGTAAATAGTTGTCATGCCATTAGGAAATAGTGACAAAGGGAAAAGTCTATGCATGTTCAGTACAGAAGCAATTTTTTTCTCAGAACATTTCTTATCCAAAATTGGATGGATTCTCACATGTAGAACCCAACAACACAGAGAATCAACTATACTCATATAAGTTATTTTGACTGATGCTAAATTGCTGAAGCTATTTCTATCACTCTAACTTCCTTGATAATTAAATAGAATAACCAAAGTAATTGATCAACTATGCTCATTGCTTATTCTCTACACTGGAATCATAATTCCAATTATTTTATTAGCCTCCTTATTGAATTTAAGCCTTTATATCTTCAAATTCATCTTGCATGTTTCAGATTTTTGTTCCCCCAGTAGTTACTTTGATAGGTGATTCCACTGTACAAAAATATTAAAGGAAACACAAAATTCTCATAGATTATCATGTGACAATAAAAGGGTAGTACACACTTTGTAAAATTATTTTATGGTTCCAGACCTCTCGCAATGCCAAAATCTGAAAATGTTCAATGTTCAAGTCTCTCATAAAATAATGGTATAGTATTTGTATATAACCTATGCAGTCTTTTCTTTAAATCATCTCTAGACATTACTTTTAGAACCTAATATAAGATCAATAATGTGTATCTCATAAATATATCTCATCTATATCTCATCTATATCTCATAAATGTTGATATCCACATATCCCTTGACCAGGTAGTCCACTATTGGATAAATAAGGTAAAGGAACACCTGAACAGGTATTGTAGATAGACATACAAGAATGTCTCTTGGGACACTTTTGTAATGTAAAAAATTCAACCAATTGAATGTTGTTCAGTAGAAGGGAAAATGAACAATGGTATAGTCACAAAATGGTGTGTCTGATGATGGTAAAAACATGCAATTACACAGATGCAATTCTGACTTAGAAAAGTAATACATTAGGAAACTAGTTCTCAAAGATGTACAAAAAGCATAACATCATTCATTTTAATAAAGCTCAAGACAAACAAAATGGCATGGTTGCGCATACATGGATGCTAAGGAAATTGACGAAAAGATGCAAGAAAATGATAGCACAGTTTACAGGCTACTGCTTGCTTCTGAGGAGGGGCAAGAGCAGAGAAGCATATGGTGCATACAACGCACTGCAATTAAAGAAGGCTAATAGGACCTCTGGTATATATTCTTATGTGCAATCGTTGACTGTGTTAAGTAGGGAAGGTTAGCTAAAGGAAGTCAGATGGGCTGACACACCCTAGGACAGCTTGTTGCCAGGATGGTAACACAGAAAGCAAGGAAGGGTGGGTTTGCTTCTGTTCTCTGGAGGAACTTCACTCTTCGCCTTCAGCTTAGACTGGCTTCTAGAGCGGACTCTTCAGCTTCTGCATCGGACCCTTCCACCCTCCAGCATTGACTCTTCGGCCTTCCATTGCAGACCCAACAGCCTCTTGATAAAGATAAATACTTGCAGGAAACACCACAGTGAGCTCCCAACCTTGGAATGAAACCTTAAGTCTCCAATGTGTAGACACCCTCGGCACGCTTCCTCATCCAACTCCGTGGCTAACTGTCATAAACCAGTCTTATAATTTCTTATACATTTGTGTATCTTGTGTTATAACTGTTTCTCTAGTAAAACACTGACTATAGGTTATGTAACTGCGTTCTTTTGCATATGCCCAATGTTGCAAGATAAAATATGTAAGAAGTCACCAATAAAGTCAGAACACTTCATTAAGAGTATCAAGGAATGCTTAACCTTTGGGAAACAGCACAGATTTCAGCATTAACTGAGGGAAGGCTCCTGGATCCTGCCTTTTCCTCTGAAATACTGGAGACTTGCTCCAATCTACTCATGTCTAGTTCCTTTCTGCTCACTGAAACATGCACACAAACCCACAGAAAACATCAGAATACTAATGTGTATGTTTATCCTGAGAAATACCATTCTTCCGTGCCATAAATACTCATTTAGCAAGATCAGCACATTTGTTACCTGTAGTCAGACTGCATAAACATAATCAGAAGCCTCATTACTGCCTTTTCATGAGAATTCCAAGTCAAGAGGGCTGGCCGGCTGGTTTCAGCAACATATTGTAGAACAATGAATATGTAGGAAAAATAGAAATATTTCTTAGAAACATAGGAAATGCAAAAAGGAATTTGTGAGTGCTGGCTTGTGTAGGCAAACTTGCCCTGAACTCAAAAGTCTGCTTGGTGAGTATGAATTAAAAATTAAGAATGTTGGACAAAATGAGAATTCAACAAAGCGAACTCTATACTTCCCACCATCTTCAGCAGGGTCCGCTGCACCCTAGTGAACTCGAGGCCACTCTTGTTTCCCATGTCCAGAGCTGGCATCATTCACTGATTTTGGTGCCATTTTCCAAGCATTGTCTCACAATCTTTCTCAAAACACTGCAGTCAGCCACTAAGTGGACTGACACTGTGATGGTTCAGCTTAACGGTCAACTCAATCGATTTGGGAACTGCCTGGAAGATTCGCAGGGCACATTTCTGTGTATATCTGAGTGGACTATGAAGTGTGAACTTGGGTGCTGCACGTGGTCCTTGGCTCATTCCTCTCTGGCCCTGCTTCCCTCCCTGGTTCCTGACCACCATGAAGTGAATAGTTTGTTCCACACACTCTTCTGCTATGATGGAGCAGCTGACCTTGGACGGACTTCTCTGGAACCGTGAGCCAGATCAGCCCTCTCCTCCTCATGCTGCAGTTTTGCATATTTTGTCACAGAAGAAGAACATGTCTAACACAGATGCGCACACTCAAAGCTATTATTTGCAATTCTTGATTAATGGGATTAAAATCTTATCATAAAAGACCTCCTACATTCTGACCAAAAGTGGCTCCATTTGGAGTAGCCTACACACTGCCCCCTGAAATGTCCCGTTTGACACTCAGGTGCTTATCTGTGTTGATTCAGATACTCCATATGCGCCCACTCACCCCAACCTCAGCATCTTCTGTTCTCTGTCCTGCCTGGACCAATCTTTCCTATAAAACTTTTCTGACCATTCCTACCAGAACCGCTGTTTCTGCCTATCTTCTTTCAAAACCTGATATTTACTTGTCATTTGGCATTCACTGTCTTACATAGGTAGTTGTTTTCTTAAGAATTTCTCCATTATAATCAATGTGATTTTTAGGTTTCTTGGGGACCAGGCTATATACTTCTTCAGATTCTTTACAAAACTAGCATGGCTTTTCACACGGTAGATATTCATAGGTGTTTCCTGTACTTAATACCCAACATAAAACAAAAATATTTATTCTCTTTAATTATAAGAAAGTTTCCTGTGTTTTCTGCTTTAAAAAAAGAGCACAAATAAAGGAAAATAGAACATTTCAGAGGATATACATTATAATTGCCTTTACATTTTTCGTTCATAAATTGTATTAGGCTTGAGGAGATAAGATAGATATCAAATGTTTTAAAGCAAGTCAAAAGGTAAATGGGATAAGTCCCAGGAAGTTCTCCGCATATTTTCTCTCCTACACATAAAACATTTTGAATGAAAATATCAGGACAATAATTTCCATAGGAAAAGTTATGCTTATTTTTTGTATTTACAAAGATTATCTTTACAATATTTTTATTTACAGAAAGGTTAAAAAATTCAAAAAGAAAAAAACAACAAGAGACTTCAGAAATTGTACCATCAGATACACTGTCTTACATACTAAGATCATGTCTTCCCACTCAGGGATCTACTGTGGAGATTTCCTGGGTCAGTATCTATTGCCATGTGCCATCCTTTCTGATATCCACCCTGTACTCTTGTCCGTTCATCTGGTTTTAAGTGACAGGACCCAGGACAAATGCATGCTAATAAAAGAAGAGACATGTCGGGTTATGAAATTTAAGGTTGAATACTTGAGGCAAGGACAAGAACATTGCAGAACGCGAGGAAAAACTGGAACCAGACATTTGAGAATGCTGAAGACTTCGGAGCTATTTTCTTCCTTGGCTCCATCCAGTGTTCTAGCCACCGCTGTGCAGCACTCTCTGCACAACAGGAAACGCTGCTCTGACTGCGCTGACTGCAGTTTGGGGACACGGTGTCCACAATGATAGGAAAGAGACTCGCTACTGAATTTCCACCCTTGCCCCAGTTAGCTGTTAGAATATAGCAATTTCCATAAAGGCAGAGGCATTTTCAGTAAGAACGGAGCTACTGAGAAGGCAGAATGATAGATGTTTAGCATGATCCACTTAGTCAATATCCCACTAGAATACACATGCACTTCAGGAAAAGAAACATAGTGTGATACATTTGGAGTATGATACACACGCACTTCAGGAAAAGAAACATAGTATGATACTTTTGGAGTATGATACACATGCACTTCAGGAAAAGAAACATAGTATGATACTTTTTCAACAGATGGTGTTACCTTCATATGGGGGACCCTAAAGGACATCTTAGAGCACAGAAAACCCACCACACTGCTGGCCCTTCAGAAAGAAATTGATAATGCACGTGCAACTATCTCAATCACCAGCTACCCACATAGCAGTTTGCCATAATAAATGTCTAGAGAATAATGGCCACCACTTTCAGCATCTCGTAATTGTACAAGCCAAAGGTAGCTTGTATTAATCTCATAATGTCTCAATAAATTTAGTATTAAAATATCTGTATAACTTTTTCTTTTCCTGAAGTTTGTGTCATTTTTGGCAGACTGTATTTTAAGATTACTATGAACTTTTTAGTACATCTAACTTTGAACATACATCTGATTGATATTATGCTATATTCTTAGACCTTGGATTCATTCAATTAGTTACTCATTTGAGAAATGTTTTTATCATCCGCTACATGCCAGGGGCTATTCTAGTTACTGGGAAAACAGCAGTGCACAAAATAGAGAATTTTCTAGTTTTGTAGAACTTACACTCTGACATGAGAAAGCAATAAACGAGTGAAATATTTTGGGAGGGTGAAGATTGCTATTTTTAAACCAAGTGTGGAGGAAGGGCAGTGTGAACAGAGACATTTAAGCAGAGTGTAAAGGAGACGGCCAGCCACGTGACCTTCCCAGGCAAACACCCTCTGGGCAGAGGAAACTGAGAGACCGAAGCAGGCAGGAGGAAGATGAGTGACCTGGTCAGCAGGCAGCAGGAGACTGGCGTGGATGGGGGTCAGTGTGCCAGCAAAGCACCCCGAGAGCAGTGGGAAGCCCAGATCATGGAGGGGATTTCCACCACCACAGGCTTTGTCTGCTACTGAGCAGCACAGGGAATCCCCTGGAAGGTGCGAGCAGGAAGTAGGAAAGATCCATCCTTACGTTCCCCAGAGCGTGACTTGTAGTCTACCTCAGCCACTGAAAGCTCTTTGTTATGAGCTCCTAATAAGTCCAAAATTTAAGAATAAGCATATAGAGCTTGTTGTAGAAAGCTCCCTCTTAAAATTTTCTACCTTTCACATGTGCTAACTAAAAATGACACGTTTATAGCAGCCCAACTCACAGTAGCTAGATCTTAGAAATGGCCTAGATGTCTATCAACAGATGAATGGATAGAGAAGATGTGGTATTTATACACAGTGGAATACCACTGAGGCATAAAGAAGAATACATTTATAATTTGAGTCATTTGTAATAAAACGGATGCACCTTGACACCATAATAATATATCGGGCACAGAAGGTCAAATATCGCATGGCTTCTCTTATGTGAGAAACATAAAGTGTAAATAATTGAAAGGCCAAAATAAAAGGCGGTAGGAAACAAGAAGGCAGACAATTTTGAGACAGAAAGGTGGTGTGGGGCAGAGGGAGACAGCGGGGAGAAGGTCGGGTGAGAAGGACCAGGGCAATAGGCGTGTGCACCAGCTCCGGACCAAGGCGAGGCGGCGTGCGCACCAGCTCCCCGGGATGAATGCATTCATTACGGATTGAAACATGGAATAAAAAAGTGAAGTGACGTGGTTTGTGTTTTATTTTATTTTTAAAGTAATTCAGTTTGTAACGTAGCTTACGAAAGCATCGATTCATGAGGGAATAGAGAGTTATAAAGTCGTTATTTATCATGGGTTTGAGAAGGACAGCCTCGTCTTACATTTCAAAGGATGGCTCTGGCTGTCTGGGACGAGGACTAGCAAGGACTTTGACCACAGCTTTGACCCTAACCTTGAGCACCTTTGTCTGCATTCCTGTGACCTTTGGATTTCTTCCTGTCCCTGCCTGATGAATGGGGGTGACTGGGGGAGGTAAGTTAGAGTGAATGATTACGTAAATGGGACGTGTGTGTTCCTTGCAATAATCTGACGATGTCAAAATGAGAACATGCACACGTGTGTATCTGTGTGGGCGTGTGTGTCTTACACATTACGTAAGAGTCCCTGGGTGGCTGCCCCGTATCTCCTTTGCATTTTATCAGAGGTGGGTGAGGGGCTGGCTTGCCCGCGTCCTTCATGTGTCCGGCTCCCTCTTGCTTTCTGAGCGCTTTCTGATAAATTCTTGCGGTGACCGTATCACCTAGTGCCTGTTTGGGTGCAGCTCCTTCCTCTTTTGTTTTTCCCATTGCTGTAACTGTAAAGTCTGTAGAGGCGGAAGCTGCTCGTAGTAAGGTTACATACTAGTTTTTAGTGAAGCCTATCTTTTCCTTGCCTGGAAGGCCCCAGCCCCACACCAAGGAGTTCAGTGCGGGGAGCAGGGCTCAGGGAGGAGGTGAACAGGAAAGTGTACACCGGTTATCTGTAAGAACGGAAAATTTTAGTCTATCCAGGAATTTAGTGTGCACTGTGAGTAATACATGTAATAAACACACCAACTTGGAAATTTGAATTCTAAACACTCATTTACAAGTTCACTTTTAGACATCAAATTTTTTTGTCCTAAAAAAAAAGAGCTTTCCATAAATGTCTGTGGTGCTTGGCTAGTCCACACAAACTCGTTCATAACGTAAGAAATACCTAAGCAGGACCAGCACTCCGTGAAAAGCACACAGGTGAAACGGGCATACTCTGGAGGTTTTCAGAAACTAAAGTCCCCTCCTGTGATGAGGGGACATCTGCTTTTATTGCCCTTGAGAACTCCTGACCGCCACCTCGGCCAGAAATAGCTCAGAGATCTTTACGCTCCGGGATCAAGCAGAGAAGCAGCAACAGCTGTGCTGCCACAGTCTTGGGATCCAGAGACCAGGGCATGAACAGACGAGGCTCACCAGGCCTCACGAGCTTTCTGACTGCTCCTGTTGTTTCTGTTTCCCCTCCTCTTTCCTAATATTATTAGAGTCACCCTTAAAAGTAGGTTTGGGTTGAAGGAGCACTGTCCCCCTTTACAGTACAGTGAGAGGGGCAGAAAGGCCGCTAAAGCACCTCGGAGGGCTGTGCTGGGGCATGCAGAAGTCCTGAGCTCAACGCCCGTATGAAAAACTCAGGAGAGTTAGAGGGGGAGAGAGGCGTTTCTAGGGCATCTGGGGACCTAGTGAGCAGTGGGGCCCCCCAAGGATCCAAGGATGGAGAAATCGATGGGCTCTGTGGGGCTGAGGCAAGGCTAAGGACAAGGTCTTAGGGCGGAGGTTCTTCCACACCAGTACACAGTCCTGTAAGCCAAGGGCAGGTGCATTTGTTAACAGCATCCAGACCAAGGGTATGTGTGGCTTCTCCGGCATTTCCAGAAAGATATGTCTTTCTTCTTGCCCACTTCAGATCATTTTTGCCCTTTGCTTATCAGACAATTAAGTTACTTCTACTCGAAGGTCCAGGGGCTCTGTAGGCCTTGTATACAAGTCTCATCAACACAGCCTCAAGACCTTTCCACCACCTTCGCCTGTTTGTCTAACTTGCTGTCTAAGGAACCCTAGAGAGAGGAATCTCTCCATTCTCAGGACAGTTCTTACACTGTTTTCCAGCTCCTGCCAGGATCACATGGATGAGTGCGGAGAACGCTGATAGGCCAGGCAGAGCCCTCCTCGGGGAATGGCCCCTTCAAGCTGAAGTCTGGGACAGAACGGGAGGGAGACAGAGAACAGCACCGTGAGCAGCTGCGCACCGGTTTTTCTCATTGGTCCATCGAAGCAACACTGCTGGAGCCTGATCCTCACAGAACAGAGACACTGATAGGGCTTTGCTCGCAGAGCACTCTCTGGCAAGTCACATCCCCCCACCCCATGTCTTCTTCTTCACCCAAATGATTACACCCGGGCTATTTGTCAGTGGTGGTTAGATGGCTGCACATCCAAGAACACTTGGACAAAGCACCTTTCTCAAAGGAGGGTTTTGTGTTTATCCCAGTGAGAAGGAAGCCTGAACATCACGGCTGTGATGGCGGCTCGGTCACCACCCGACCCCTCCGCCTCTCCGCCTCATCCTCCTTGCCTCTCACTCCCGTGATGACCTCATGGTAAGCTTTCAGCTGCAGGACTTCTGACTGTCACAGTGTCCCTCCAGTTTGAGAAGGGAGAAAGAAGGAAAGGTGTGACCCCCAGCAGAGTTACCTTCATTTATAGAAATTCCCCACTGGCCACTTCCATCTGGGGTAGGTTGGGAAATGTTTGTTTGCTTTAACCTGAATACAGACCTATCCTATTGATATAGAGGCGTGTTGCTAAGGAAATAGGGGAGACAGTATTGAATAGATACATAGTAGTCGGGGATCAAAGAAATTGAGGCTAATGGGGATGAAACGACTCAGCCAGAGTAACACAGCTAGTCAGCTTCTCATGCATGTCCTAAGAAACCATGCACCAAGGGGCATCTTGACATCAGTTCTATCGAAGTGGAGCCCTTCACACCTTAGCGTGGGACAGAGCAGGGACCGGGTAGTTGTAAGTGGTGACTCATCTCCTCATCCTGCCACTGGTAACATTTTATGGGCAATGCTTCACCTCCACGGACAGGAATCCTGCCTTCCCGTGCTAATCAGTCAAAGCCTGATATTTATTGCTTCATATTCTAGAGGGGTTAGGTTGTGGTCCACTGCCTGAGGACCCCCTTTCTGTGCAGCGGTAGGTAGTCCTCTTTTGGTTTTGGCGTATGTAGTTAGGGCCATTCCTGAACAGAAGCAGCAGTGGTAAGAGATGATCACTGCTTCTATCTGGTAGCTGAGTGAGCCAGTCAGGTCGTTTGCATTACAGTCCTGGTTTCTTCTATCTGTATGAAAGAAAGAAGTCACATACTAAAGATCAGTTGTTAAGGCCCTCACTTGTTTAGTTGTTTTTTTTTTTTTTTTCCGGGACCGGGGATCGAACTCAGGGCCTTAGTGCTTAGCGGCAAGCACTTACCCCACTGAGCTGTACCTCCAGCCCTGTCACTTGTTTACTAAAGACATCTATTGTAGAGGCTGTAAGGTTTTTTGTTAATATTAATAAAGTGACACTTTGATTTCCACCTACCTACAATCCTTAGGTGTGCTTGCTTATTTAGAACCTTGAAGGATAGGAGGAAACAGTCATATTACCACTGTATTATAAATAATAGGAATTAAGTTTGTGACCATGTTTTAAGAACTAATTATTATACTTTGTGGAAGTATATTATAATAGAATACTTTAAATGTAACTAAATATATTCCCCAAACATTTGTTATTTTTCCCCTTCCTTAAAACTTGAATCGGTGGGGGGTGGGTTAAAATAAAGATTTGGGTTAAATGGTGTCTATTGTATGAGGTTGCATTAGATTAGCTAGTGACTCAAATACTGTGGGACACTACTTTTCTGACAAACTAGGACATAAGTATTGTGTTTTAAAGAGAAAAGAACAGGGGCTGGGGGTATAGCTCAGTGGCATAAGCGCTTGCCTGGCAAGCACAAGGTCCTGAGTTCGATCCCTGGTACCGGAAAAAATAAAAAAATAAAAAAAATAAAAATAAAGAGAAAAGAACAAAAACAAAATATCAAAAACAAAGACAAAAACAAAAATAACACAAAAACTATAAAAATCATACAGAATTTCAAAACAAGATGATAAGGAATTAACAATGATCGTTGTGTTACTTATTGTTATCATCAAACTAGTTTCTCAGATTACCAGATATAGGTATGCAAGATTGATCAAACATTACCTGCAGCTTTCAATAAGCCCATAGAAATTAGTAGCATAATTATTGTGGCTACTGTGTGTGTATCTGTCTCTCTCTATTTCCCTTCCTCCTTTCTTTCTTTCCTCCTTTCCCTCATCCCAAATGTTCTTCCCTTTTGAGCAGTTTCCTTCCCTTTCACAGTATCTATTTTACCTTTCAGCTTTATTTAGTCTTTCAGGTCCTCTACACTAGGGAGACAATACAGTGTTCATACATGCAGATGCAACTAGAGACCACACACATCAGTGAAATACATCGCACCCGCATGTGTAAGTATCTTTTCATACATGTAGAAATACACTTTTTGAACATGCGACTGCTGCAGCCTCAAGTCAGGAAATAGGGAAACCAACAGTCTTCCTCTGTCTTCTTGGGGTCTTTCAGGAAACAGAAAGTCACTGACTTAGAAAGGACTCTCCAAGCCAGCCAGGGGAGTACCACCGGCCCAGCGCTGCAGAGAAGTTCAAAGCCAAACTAGTCAGAAAACAACTCTCAACCACAGGGCGGATGTGCTGTTTTCACACCCAGGTCATTTATTTGAAAAGCAAAGACAGTAAATTCTTGAAGTCTTCACTGTGTGCTAGGATTGCTCCGAAGCAAACGGGTGGGAAAGAATGCTCAGCTTTCACTGCGGTGCCTTCCTTGTTCATTTGTTCCTCCGGGGCAGATCCCTTAAGCCTTCCTTCTTCCACTTCAAAGGGAAACTGTAAAATTAAAGTAATTACTTCAAACTTGAGGGCCACTTATTTAAGAATATGTTCACTGTTCTGTCTACAGTGAAAAAGGAAGATAGATACCCCTGAGACGTGAATGCGAGAAGTTCTGGGGACAAAGGACAAAAGCAGTGTTACCCAGTTAAGGACACTGCCAAGTCTGGAATTCCGTGTCTATTATATGAATATTCCAAAAAGAGTTCATTTCCAGAGCTATGCTTCAAAGAGACAAAGTAAGATAATCAATTACAAAAAATATATCAATTAAGTGAGTAAGCAAAACTATTCAAAAATCTATCAGGATGTTGGTATCACTAATTCTCACTATGTCTTTTATTTATTGCCTATGAATTAATGCAGAAAAACCCATGTGCATCTTGTTTAACAAGGGCAGAGTTGCCCAATTCTTTACTCAGCCAGTGTGAGACTTAAAATCTACTCAAAATATTTCTGTTGAAAGCATCAAATGAAAAACCACCAGGAAAAAAATGTTGACGAGATAAGTGGTTGATACTTAAACTAGCACCAGACAGCTTTCGCATCATTCCGCTCCGGCTATAACCACGACAGTGGGAATGGAAATTCTATACATTCAGTTAAAAGATTTGCATGCAGGGTCAGTATGCAAACACTGGAACAGAGGCCCAGCGCTTAGGTCTCCCACAGTTCCCACAGTCTTCTCTGGACTTTCATCTCACTTATGGTCAATACCACACATAGCTTGCTACTTAGTCATGTGATGCTCTTCTGTTTGGACTGCAAACCGATCAGAAGTTCCACCTGCAACGGGGTCCGCTGTTACACTTACCATGGATGTGCCTTGATGCCTGCATTCCTCCACCCCTTCACCCAGCTAAGGTGTATCAAGAACCTGTTATGCACCAGAACCCATCCTACCATCATCCTCAGAACATGAGCTGAACAATGTCTACTTTTGTAGGATTTGAGTTTGAGTGACACAGTAAATAAACAAGAAAAGCAGCAGTGGTAAGAAATACACTAGAAAGAATAAAAATAAGGAAACATGATAGAAAGGAACTGAGTGACTACATTAGGTGAGGAGTCAGAGAATATCGGCAGCTAATATTGAGAAAAAGGCCTGAATGACCAAAGGTCTCCTAGGGGTCTGGGTTGGCACGGACAGAGGAACCAGCCCAAGTTGTGCAGCCATATTCTTAAGAAAGAGGTAAGAAAGGAGGAATATATGAAAAGAGGCTGGAAAACAGTAAGAAAGGGTCCTGAGGGGTTTGGGAATCCACAGCTAAGCGTGTGGGTTTTGATTCTGAATTCATCTCTGGTTTGTGCCCAGTAAAACTATGTCTTTTGACTCAGATTTTAGGAGATTTCTCTAGCTATTGTGTGCAAGGCAAAGGAGAGAGAGAAGAGGGCGAGGAAGAGGAAGGAGGAGAAGAGAAGGAGAAGAAAACCAAAGAGGAAGTGCGATTGCATTGTGCAATTGTCCATGAGAAAGATTTTACTTGAATGAGGGCGGTATTAACAGAAATAGAGGAAAAGAGGTTAAGAAGATATGTAAAGTTTGTCATCAAGAGCATTTGCTAATGAATCTACTATGGAATGATGACCAAAGAAGGAAATCAAGAACTGTTCAACAGGGGATATAGCTCAGTAGAACAAGCGCCTGTCTGGGAAGCACAAGGTCCTGAAGTTGAGTCCCAGTACAAAAAAAAAAAAAAAAAAACACCAGAAACAGCTATGTCTGCCTAAGAACTGCTCAGGTGTTTGCCAGAGGCAACAGAATGAACAGCGCTGCCTTGTCCTTGTCCTCAGCTGGGATAAAAACCGGGTGTGCGGGAGGTGAGGCTGGAGGGAGAATCAAGAGTTCTGTTTAGTAGAGGCTTGAAGTTAACAAGGCCCCAGTGACTAAGGAGACTCTTTTTTTTTTTTTAA
>PVLD010011760.1:0-63718 GCA_004027595.1 Dinomys branickii
AAATTCATCATTCTGTCAGTTTTGCAATCCCAGAATGTCCTTTCAAAGACCTGAGACCCATTTCTTTCAAATTAAATTTTCAAGAAAGATAAAGCTACTATTTCCTAGTGAATTTTTAGGGGTAGGTAGAAACCTAACTCTGAGAAGTTACAATTGGCAAAAACATGGTATATTCATGTTGACCAATTTCTCCCTGTGTCCTGGCTGCTTTTCCATTTAGGCCACTCCAGGGTCTGAAAGTTCTTTGCCCTTCGTTCCACTGCAATCAAATCCAATCTCTCTCTCTCCATGCAGTATTATTGACCCCTGTTGCAAGAACCTGGTGCAATTCCTCTCAGAAGGAGAAAGAGATGAATTTTATTAGTCCCTCTCTGTAGCCTGAATGGGAAGAGAGGGGAGTGTATACTTGCTTTGTGGAAACAGAAAGGACCAGAATGATATTTTCTATTTTCCACTCCCAATAACATTGTTCACATTTTGTTTTCCTGGAGCAGAAAAGAGTCTAGATGTAGAAAAGATATGGACACAAAATTAAAAACCATGCCTTTTGTAGACTTTATGAAATTGTATTTGGCTTGGGAGGAGTTATAGCAAAGTACATGCTTGCAAATACCAAAAGTTTAAAGGATTTAGGAAAGCAACATTCATACAGAAAACCAATTCAAGACCTGTTCCATCTGTTCCCAGAGAATAGGACCAAGATTGATGCTTACAAAGCTGAAATGCAAAATATTTCAGTTCAATAGCAAAAGAACTTTCCAAAACCCTGCATGGCTCCAAGACAGATTATGCTAAGAAGACTTCAGAAGGTAGTGCATTCACTATCAAGAGCTATAACACAATAAGTTAGGAGGTCTGTATTGAATGTTTGAAAGAGAATTTAAAGACACATTTGGAGACACACCACACACACACACACACACACACACACACACACACACACACCTCTGTGTGTATACGGTAATTTTTGCGACTGCAAGCTTTTCTGAAAATATTTATTAGGGAAATAATAGCATACAAATATTGTATTAACAGAGCATTGGAAAGACATGTTATGCATTTGAACACCTTGTGTTAGCAACTTATAGGCCCTATAAAGAGGTAGGCAGCAACTTTTTTCCTCCTGAATCCATTATGATCATTAATAGCCTTTGAGCTGGAAGTGCTGCGTAGCCAAATTCTTTTCTTCACTTTGCCTTCTTAACTATATGTTTCACCTCCCAGCTAGACGAGGCTGTACATCACAGGAAACATAAAGTAGATCAATGACCTTCAGAAACTCAGCAATGGTGAGATCTGCGATTTTCAGAATAGATTAGAAGTAGGATGACTTCAGACTGCCCTGTCGAATGACTCCTCTGGGAAGATCAGCCCTTGGCTGTTAGTGTGATTTGTCCACTGTGTGGGGCCATAAGAAAGGTGTCAATTGCCACATAGAGTGTGCTTTACAAAGGACTTTTAGTACTATAAAACAACACACAATTATAAAACTAGGGAAATGAAACATTTTAACATTTTAATCTGTAGCTACCTTTTAATATGGACAAGATTTTTGCTCTGAAAAAAGTGGATAATTTTAGAGTTACATGTACGTAAACTAAACCTTATTTTGATATTGGCAGGATGATTTTCTTTCAATAATTTTTAACTGGTTTAATGAGAAATTTCATGTTTCTCCTCCCCCAATTTTATGAATGAATATGTATTATATTTTTCTTTGGGTCCTTCTACTAAGTTGTTTTCCATTTACGGCTGTTATGGTCTCCATGTTGGTGTCCACCCCAGATTCATAGATAGAGACTTAATATTCAGTGTGACGGCATTGAGAGGTAGAAATCTTAGGAAGTGATTAATTCAACTGTTCACAATCTGATGAGCCTTATAAAAGAGGCTTGAAAAAGAATCACTTCCTATCTACCATGTTAGGTGACAATAAGTTGTAGTATGTGGAAACAAACACCATGATTCATGTAACAAATTCAAAAGCCCCTCTTTCCTTAAAGTGCATTCTTTTACCATATTTTGTAATAGTCTTTGAAGTTAAATATAGCAGCTTAAAAGCCGTGTGTGATGGCATACATCTGTAATCCCAGCACTTGGGAGGCTGAATGCGAGGCTAGCCTGGGCTACAAGGTGAGCTCAAGGCCAGCCTGAACTGCATAGTGAGGCCCTGTCTCAAAAAGACGAAAAACAGTTTTCATTGTAGGATAGCTTAACATTAAATAAATGAGTAAAATTTTAAAATTATATTATTTTACTGATTTAAATATGGGAAACTTTAAAATATACTTTATGGCATGGAAAATATCAAAACATTAACAAGAATCTCACAAGGAATGATATTTTTCTCATCTGAATAGTGTTGCCTTTGCTAAATCATATGGCATTAAAATTTTGTACTAAAGTGACAAATATTTATTTTACTTTTGTTATACTTATTTTGTGGGTGTATTTTTGAATGTGAGTACCTTGAAAATAGCCTCCCTTCTTTAGGATAAAATTCCCTTGAGTTAATTATAATAGATTTCCAGAAGTTGAGAGTCAGATAAGCTGGTTACTGACATATTAGGGAAATTGAAATTTAATATTGCTGGTGAATAGAGAGGGTGATCAGGAAAAATGATAGCAAGGAGAAAATTTTGAAAATTCTATTGATAAATTAAAATTGTGTCATATTTCAGCTAACTTGTGGGAGATGACTGTGGCCTTTTATATAGTTTCAAAGGTGAATAAAAATTTAGTACAATTAAAATTTAATTTCCTGAATTGCATTACAACATTTTCAGAGCTCAGTAGCTTCATCTGGGTAGGGATAGTACTGTGAAGAATGCTAATTTGGAACATCTGCATTATCTTAAAACTCTGTTGGAAATGATGATAAAGACACATTGGAATGTTCTTTAAGGTAAGAAATTATTCCCTAGAATACACACACACACACACACACACACACACACACACACACACACATTTTGCATGCATTCCTAAAGTTCAAATATGAATACTTCAGTCATCTGTGGAAGCTTTTTATGTGTCAAAAATAAATTGTTTCTATTTCCATTCTTTCTGATCAAAATACATACATACATGCATACATCATATGTGTCACTCAGTTATGGTGGGGAAATGCCTGTAATCCCAACACTCTGGGATTGTGAGCCAGAAGAATCACAAGTTCAAACAGCCTGGAAAATTTGAGATTTGGCAAGACCCTATCTCTGCATAAAAGGAGAAAAAGACCTGGGATGTAGCTCAATGTGAAGGCCCTAACTTCAGTCACCAGAATTGCAAAACAAACAAACAAAAAAGTACCATCTCCTTCACATACACTGATGTTTCTTTCCTTGTCATTTTCAGAATGCAATGTTAAGAAGACCTGTTTTTAGTTTTCTTATAACCTAGTAATCTTTTCCCTTGTTTGTCAGCATGAAATCTTCCTTACTATATCATTCATCAACATTATTATGTTTTGTTAGGAGGTCATTTTATTGGAAGAATAGATTACTCCTAACACTTCTAAATTAAGCAGATGTGTATCTGTTTATGTGATGACCCTTAGTAGAAGCGTTAATGCCTTGGCTTCCGCAGACTAATGGAAATCCATCTACCCAATTAGTTCCGCTCTGCACATTGACTTCATATGCAGTACACAGGATCGGGATCAACAGCATAAATGAACTCTTTAGTTGTTCACAGTATTTATTTACTCAGTAAATAGAGGCTATTTATTTACTCTATGACTTGCATTTCATTACTTTGTGAGTGCAGAGAAGCTTAAATAATTGTTCCCACACTTCAGGATCTTGTCACTGAGAAGAAGACATTACCTTAAATATAGTGAAAGGAACAGTAGTACTTTATTATCTCCTTGGTTACATGCAGTGAATGCACACATTTCAATACAGAATTATAGGTATCATTTATAGAATGTTTACTGTGTTCTAGTTACTATGGGAAATCCTCCAGATGTTTAAATGGACTTCAAGTTCACAATTTTTCTATGTATTGTGTAATACTTGCATCCTTTTTATATAAATGTGGAGCATTTTTTTTCTTTTTGGCGGTACTGGGGATCGAACTCAGGACCCTGCGCTTGCTAGGCAGGCGCTTATTCCACTGAGCTATATCCCCAGCCCTCTTTTTATATAAATGAATATTGTATTTAAGTTTCTGTTTCAAAATTATATATCAAGTTAAAGAAGGATTATGCGGCAAGTCTAACTGTGTCTGTTTAAAGAAAATCTTAGCTTCCTCCTATCCATAAGGCAATGAGGGCAATGTGTGGCTGAGATGTAGAAGAGGTTGTTGAAGTCTCAGCACCACCAATGCAATCTTCACAAAGTAGGTGGTATATGTAAAGAACTGGTAATGGCACCAGTAAAAGTGAAATACATGAGGAATATGAGGAGAAGAAAATGTCAATATTTATAGGTATCCTTGATCAGAGAATATTAGAAAATTTGAAGGAAATATGAGATTAAATAATGCATCAGGGAAAGTTAGTACATGACCATGTAAAGCTAAGATGATAGGGTACTACTATATAATTGATAGTAAAATTATCCATTCTGATTTAGGCAAATAACCTTCATAAACCTTCAAGAACCTTCATGTTCTTGCAATGATTTTCTTTGAGGAAGAACTGTAAACCAGATCATGAATGTCATTTTTCATAGGGAAAAAAAAACACTGCCCCCAATCAAAAAACAGTATCAATACAACAACTTAGAGCAGTGTTACCAGTTTCTATGTCTATTTTTTCACATGCTGAAATTTGGAAATTACATAACTTACAATCCCAAGTTGAGAAAATTGAATCACTGTAACAGCAGCATATAATTATACCAGCTTATTAAAGTAAAATGCAGGAGAGTAACTGAGAGGAAGGAAGGGAGAAAGGAAGAAAGAAAGGAAGAAAGAAAGGAAGGAAGGAAGGAAGGAAGGAAGGAAGGAAGGAAGGAAGGAAGGAAGAAAGAAAGAAGGAAAGAAAGAAAGAAAGAAAGAAAGAGGGAGAACAAGGAAGGAAAAAAATATAATATGCAGAGCTTGCAAATTTAGCCTATAAAATAGAATTCTTGGATATAAATACAAAGACATAAATGTGCTTATAGAATATGATGCTCAGGTGGTGCTCATCAAATAGGTATGGTGGTGCTCATCAAATAGGTATGCTCTCCAGTTCACTGTTCAACATAGAAATAAGGAGGCGCTCTGACTCTCAGGCACACTCAGTAAGCTTTATCTCTACAGTTCTGAATTTTTAATGATTGTCTGCTCTTCTCAAATTAGCATATTCCTAACAACAAAGTTTTCTTCCCACTTAAAAAATTCTGGGCATTATCTGAGGATATTTGTGAGACAAATGCTTCTGAGTGTTGCTCTTGATTTTGAACGACCAGCTTACTGCATCTTCCTGTTTTTCTCCAGGCCCAGGAACAGAATGATAAATGCCCTTTTGAGCTATTTTAACAAACTGAGAAATGATGAGACAGCATCTGAACAACAGGAGGGGAGGAAGGATGGAAGAGAGGGAGAGGGTGGGAGGAACAAGAGAAAGAATAATGTGGGAGTGGGGCACGGAGAGGAAGACTGAGAAATGAGGAGAGCGAGGGAAGGGAAGGGAAGAAAAGGCTCCATGGTACGTACGGGTCTACGCTTCCACATCGCCTTCATTCTTGTAGTGACTGAATCTTTTACACTGGGACACACTGAGCATGTGAGAAACGTACTGTGATCAGAGTATGCATCCTGTGGCTATAGAGTTTAGCTCTGCTAAGAGCATGGATGAAGAAGCCAACAGAGTATTTCTGCAGAATCTTTTTTCTATTTGCCTTTTTATGAATCCAGTTTAAGAGGAAGTTCAGTGTTCTCATAAAAAAACATATGTGAGGTGATGGATATTCTAATTAGCCTCATTTTATTGTGTTGCAAGGTGTGCATGCAGTGATACATTACATTATACCCCATAAATCTATGAAATCACTTTTTCTGATGAAGTTCAGAGAAAAGAAAACAAAATATGAAATGAATCCAGTTTGGACACGATGCTCTCTGCCTTTGATGATCGTAGATAAGTACATGGCCCAAGTGTGGGAGAGGATCCTTGGGCCACAGCTTGATGGGCCTAGCACGGTCCATCAGTCTCTCTGAACTCCAAAGAGATAGTTTAGTCACTGGAATGCTGATAACATGCTGCCATTATCTGACTATAATCATATATAAAATAATATAGAATATTTTAAAGCAAGAGACTCAATTATAAAATGTGACATAATGCAATATAAAAATATATACTCCTCTAGAATCATCATTTGACTGTATTAATTATTGAAATAAATATTAGCTTCCATTCTTAATATGTGTAAATCACTAATATCCTTCTCTATCCCCCTTGTCTTCAATGAACTTGATTCATATTCTAGAAATTTCTCACTCTGTTATTTAAGGAACTCTGATATGCAAGCAGAGAACTGAGAAAAGAGCGAGTAGGAATAACATTTACTGAAACATATGAGAAGAAACTATGAAAAATTCAAACTGAATATTCCCAGTGACTGCTTTATCAAAGATTGGTGTCTGGTGCTCCATGAAATAATTATTTTATTAAAATGTTATTTTTCCTGTTTGGGAATTCTTCACAAGTTGTATTTATTCATCTTTTCTGTCTACTTTTCAACAAATATTTACCTAGTGTTGTTTGATAGACACAGTGCAGATTGATCCCTGCCTCCACTGACATAGAGATTGTAAATATTAATCTGTGAATCATAAAATGCGTGCAGCCACAGCAAGAGCTGTGGGGATAGACTAGGAGCATTAGGAGATTTTGTGTGAGAGAATGGTCATATAAGATTCCTTTAAATTAGAGGCTGAAACAACAAAGAGAAAGAATAAAGTGGGAGTGGGGGAAAGAGAGGAAGGCAGAAATGAGGAGAGTGAGGAAAGGGAAAGTAAGAACAACATTCCACAGTACGGGTCTCTTTTTGAGACAGGGCATTGCTATGTAATTCAGGCTGGTGTTGAACTCACTTTGTAGTCCAGGCTGGCCTTGAAATCACAGTGATCCTCCCGAACCAGAAATTAATTAATCTACAGAGAGATTAATTTCCATACAGATTGGGAAGCATCATATTCAAAGAATTTGGAATGGAAGGAGTTTGTTGAACGCTAATTACTTTATTAATGATGACTCGAGCATAAAGAGAAAGAAAAGCAAGTTGGAAAGAGACATCACATGTAAAGTGACATAAAAGTTTCATATGTAATTTGTATTTTTCTGCTCACTGTATCAGTCTGCTACTTTTACATGTATTTATTTCATTGAAATTTGGAAATAAAGTTTTATACTCTTATAAATGTGTCATCTGTATAGTTAAATATACTTGTATACAAGCATATAAACTGAGATAAAACAAATTTTAAGCAGCTTTTCTGGATTATGATAGCACGCCATGACTCTTTCATCAAAATTAGGTGACATATTTTATATTCAGTCATTAACCTACAAGGAATAGAATTTGTACCTTCATTTAGTTTCAGTTACATTTTTAATAGGATAAAATATATATGCATATTGCAAAAATACATTTACCACAGAAGTGGGGGTTTCTGTCATGGTATATGAAGCTGCTAAATATTTTCAAGTTTTTATTTTTTATAGCTCATGTACAAACTATGTATGATTACTCTTTCAAAATTGATGGAGCCTGAAAATAAATTTGAACTTTAGAACCTTTTTCACTGGGTAGCAGCTGGTACAGTTTAGATCCAGATGTTCCCCTGAGGCTTCATGAGATCATTGGTGGGGTTTGGAGGAGTTAACTAGAAGATGGGGTGCTGTACTCCTGGGTGGATTCATCCACTGGTGAGTTCGTAGCCGACTTGCTGTTGGGAGGCAGGAAGTGGTTAGAAGAGGCAGGGCATGGTGGGCCTGATCCAAAACACTCTCATTTTCTGACTCCTTGCTGGACTGTGCTTCTTGGCTGCCATGAGGTGAGCGGTTCTTCCCTGATGGTCATGCAAGGGCTGAAACTTCTAAAGCATGAGACAAAATAAAATGCTTCTCCTCTCAGGTGCTAGCATCAAATGTTTTTTCTCAGAGACAAGAAAGTGACCAACCCAGACACTTTCAATTCTCTCTGTTTTGGCCTAGGATAATAAATTATTTTATGCTGCAGGTAATTCTCTATAATGAAGTAATTACGATCATTGGATATATTTCCTTTCCTTTATTTTGTCTTTTTGAGACATGGCATCGCTATGCAATTCAGGCTTGCATTGAACTCACTTTGTAGCCCAGGCTGGCCTTGAAATCACAGTGATCCTCCTGCATCAGCCTCTTGAGTACTGGGATTACAAGCATGCACCACCATACCTGACCTGATAAACTGCCAATAATTCAACATTTCCTTGTAAATTGTTTCATTTGTGCTATTTTATTTGTATAATGTTTGAGGTGTTAAAATGACTTTGATTTATCTTAAAGTACCCAAAGTGTCTGGCAGTTCTCCAAAGCCACACGATGCCTCTTTACCAATACCACCACTGAGATGATTTGTCTCCCTTTTAGGTACCACTGCATTTCAAATTATCTCACGGTACTTACCTTTCCATCCTTTGCAATCTTTATGCTTATTTCTCATACCCTAAGTAAAGATTAGTCATTAGAAACTGTCAACTCTGTCAAAAGGGCACAGTGAAGTACTTTGTATCAAGCACTGAATAATATGAAGCTGTAGTTTAAACCTAGTCTATAGTTCATTTTTATTAGACATCTGTGATTTCACATGACAAAATCAGAAGATGGCTTTAAACAGAACGTCATCCTTAAAACTGGCAATCTAATACAGAATAAAATATAAAAATATAACTTCTAAGGGGAACAGTACCTCTTCTACAAATAATTTCAAACACTTAAATAATCTGAGTTTGAATGTGTGGAAAATAACTTGAGGTATGGCATCTCTGACTTCTGCCACCTGGTCTGTTGTGTGCCCCCCTCTCATACAGAACAGGACTGACAGGAGAGAGCCACAGGATATTGCAAACATGGCAGCACATGTGTTTGAAGCTAGGTGATCAGGGGGCATTGTGGACTCTGCCTGCCTTCTGTAGATTGTGGGTTCTAGGGGAAGTAGCTCGCTGAATTGTGAAGTCACTGAACCAGCTGGATGGAAGGTTCCACACTTAGAAGAACTAAATATTCTGCGAAGAGCTGCAAACAAGTGAAACTCTCCTGCCAACAGACAAGTAATCGTACCACCTTAGAAAGGTATCTTGAAGCCCTAGTGATGCCTTCAGTTCATGCAGCCCTTGCCAGCACCTTGAGTATGACTCACAAAATACTTTGAGATAAAACCATTCAGCCGGGATGCTTCAGTATTCTTGACACTCAGAAAATGTGGAAAGTAACACTCAGGATATTTTATGAGTTACTTATTAAACTAAACATGTCCTTTGTCTTGTGCTATTTAACTTCAACAAGAAGCTCATATTATTTGACAGATGAAAATTATAACTTCACCATCATGCTGAGAAGATTTGCTAAATGTTAAGGCAAAATTCCAGTATCATCAATTTCTCCTTTAACCCAAATTGTGTGCATTAATACCATCTTGCTTTAAGCAGTGTATTTTTTCTGAGGTAGGTATATAGAGAAAAAACTTATATTGTGTGAGATAAAAAACAAACTTATACAACACTGAGTAGATAAAGTTATTCATATTTATCAAAACATAAGTGCCAAGGTGAATACTTACATTCTATATGCATATATAAAAGTGAGAATCAGCCTATACTAGAGATATTGATGAAATTCTGTGTGACTCACACTGCTGAGCTAAATCTTAGTGGATGGTATGTGATAGTTTAATATGGGCTCCAGAAATGCATCTACAAAATATCAGGAATGACAATTATCTACCTGAGAGAAAGATGTTCCATGTGCTTCACATTCAAAAGTGGTGGAAATATAAGATAGAAAATGCAGTTTAAAGCAAGAACATAGAAAAAAGTAAGTAACTTTTGAAAATTTAATACAGTACTCAATAATAGTGGAAAGTTTCTGATGAGAAACTATTTTATAAAAATACATATTAAAGAGATAAATAGAAATATACCTGTGAATATTTGGAGATAATTAAATTAGATAATGAAATCAGAAATGCATATACAAAATGTAGTTTTTTCAGTTTGTATGAAGAAGTCATCCACATAGTAAGAATTTTGTTTGTTTGTGTTTCTATGTATGTGTGAACTTGTTTACATTATTCAGTTCATGATAGCATGGAGTATTTGAATGAAAATACATGTCACAAAATGAAGACAAATTGCTCTTACATCTGACAAATGCATCCATTAATTTTGAACACAAAGTAAAAACATTCAAATATATCATTTTAGCAGCATATTTTATGTTGACTTATCTCTTTTCCTAAATGATATTTTGATAAAAGATGAGTCATACAAATAAAATCATAACAGAACAAATTCTTAGCAAATAGCAAAATTGAATTTTGTAACTAGTACTGTAGAAAGGCAAATTTGTCTACGTAGGCATTTAAAGAATAATTTTAATCATGAAATATTTGTCAGGGAGCTAAAACTACCACGCTTACATGGTAAATCTAAACCTGTGGAACACACTATATCATTTATTTAGCTAAAGGGGAAAGGGTAAGTCAGTTCTGAAAATCAGAGATTATTGACCAGGGCATCTGATGTGGTGAGCAAAGCAGAGACGCCTAGAGTGGGTAAGCCTAAGAGATGAGAGAGTTAATCGATGAAGAATCAAGTGAGGTGCCAGCAAATTTGAAGAGTTACTTTGGTTCAGTCAGCTGCAACTGGAGCCCATCAAAACCTAATCTAATGAAACTAGCTGAAAGCACTCCTAAAGCTAGGATAGGCTTCTGAAGTGAGCACATAATTTTACTGACAGGTCTTTCATGCTAATTCATCTGGCTTTAAAGGAGTACCAGGCCCATCAAATAGGGCAAGATTGCTAAGGCAACTGGCGAGTGACCAACGTGTGTTTTAAGAACACAGCCATAATCCAGTGTGTCTTAGACTAAGATATAAGGAAGCCTAGTCGTAAGCATGTATGTCCTTGTGTTAAGTAATTTCTCATCAAATTTTTTAAAATCAGGGATTCACCATTTAATTATAGTTTGAGTATTTTATAAATCACTTATATTACAATTTTATAAATGCATACTTATGTTATATATGTTATAAAGTAGTATATGTTTACATTTATCTATGTTGGTTATAATATGCATAAAATCACTTTTATGAAATTTGTTCAAATGAGGACAATTTTACCTGATCAGTGTCAGATTTCAAACATAGTGAGAAGGTGAAGTAAAATAACCCAGTTCACTATTTTTTTTTTTTTTTTTTTTTTGCGGTACTGGGGATCAAACTCAGGACCCTGCGCTTGCTAGGCAAGCGCTTATTCCACTGAGCTATATCCCCAGCCCCCTAGCCCAGTTCACTATTGCAGTATTGTAAGAAATTATATTTCAATGCTCTGTTGAAGAAACTGGATAACAAAGTTACATATTAAAGTCCACCTGTTGTTTCTGAAGCATATTGTCAAGACATTATAAAAGCTATTTATATAGAGAATAAATAGTGCTACACGTATTATATATGAAACTTGTCTAATCTGTTAAGTTCTAAATTTTATCAGTTTTACCATAAAGTAGGCCTCCTTTTTTAATACCTTCAACTTATATAGGTTTTCATTCTCCAGTAAAGAAAACTGAACTATTTGTATGAAACTTTTCATTTTTACAGGTGATAACCCCAATTTTCATATATGTGAAATGAATGACTTAAAAGTGCTAATCTTTAATAGGCACAAAGATAGCAAAATATCCTTCAGTTTGTGACACGTGTAGTTCCCTTTTGGGTCTTTCACTATTTTCTCTTCATGTATTACTCATTCATTTAGGTTACATCTAACCTTTCACTTTAGCTTTGGAAATTGTTTTAAAGCAGTGGTAATGTACTGCTCATCAGGGAAGTAGAAGTCATCCAATAAGGAGATGGCACCTCACCCCAGTTAGAACGGCTACTCACAAAATGACCAAATTTACAAATGTCAGGCAGAATGAGAAGGAAGGAAAACTTGTACATACTCTTAATGGAAATGCTAATTCATTCGGGGACGTAGCTCAGTGGCACAAGTGCCTGCCTGGCAAGCGCAAGGTCCTGAGTTCGATTCCTGGTACCGAAAAAAAAAAAAAGAACGCGAATTCATACATGTGCTATAGAAAACGATATAGAGAACCCTTAAAAGAATAAATGTAGATCTTCCTTATGATCCAACGACTTCACTACATGTTGCACATCCAAGGAAAAGTAGCACCACCACAACTGGTGGCCATTATGTTAGTAAGCCAGACACAGAAAGACAAATATCTTTCGTTCTCAGGCATTTGTGGAAACTAAATAGTCAGCCTCATAGAAGAAAGGGAGAGCAGAGCTCAGTAGGCACCGGCAAGTGCACAGAAGTGGCGCTATGCATCGAGGTTAAATAAAGGACGTCAAGATGGTTGGAACAAGGTGAAACTTCTGACTTTCTGTAGCTACTTACAACAATCTCTAGGCAAGTTCCCAACATGCAGAAAGGACTACTGTTCAGGGATATGGAAGAGCTTATTTTCAATTGGATGATAATGTATCACATACATGTAACAAGTTTTCATACTGTGCTCCTTCATCACCTAAAGATACCATGTCTCCACAAAAAAGGAAAAATGTACATTTGTGTGGGAAGTTATTATGTAAGGACTTTAAAAGTTGAACTGACAGCTATATATATTTTGGTATTTTGATGCTCATGGGGAATAATACTCTCATTTATTTTGATGACAGTGTTTAGTATTCAGCAGGTAAAAGCAAAAAGATTGCCATGCATAACACCTTTCCCTTTTGCCTTAATAAATTTCTCCTTATATCAAGGAGCCTTCCCTACCCCAACTCTACCTAACAGTTTGAGACTGAATATCACGAGTTTCCTTTACCTCAGTGCTGGTAAATCACATTCTACCTAAATTTTCTCATTTCTCTCTAGATAGCTGGAGCAGTGGGCATGATGCTTCTTTGCAAAATACATTATCTTAGGAGGCCAAAATGACTCTTATTTTCAAGGGCTTTTCTAAATTTTACAAGAAAATGATGTTCTCTTATTTTAAAGCTTTTCAATTGAAAGAGGTACCTATTGGGATCTTTGTATTGATTTCATTTTTAGCAGTAGAATCATTTCATGTAACCCCTGTTACACTTAGGCTCAGAAGATAATATTCGTTTTGAAGGACAGAACAATATTTACACATATAGTTCAGTGGGTAAGGTCATCGATTTTTGGCAATGCAGTCAAGGTAATGTTTTAGGTCTTTTAGATTTACTTTAGTTGTATCTGTCTTATGATTGCAACATATACTTTTCCCCAGGTATCAATAAATAAAACATTTTACACCTATCTATATATGCACTTGAAATATACATCTGAATACAAAATATATCTGAAATACAAGTATAGAATGCTCACAAAAATGTTTGATTAGAAAAATATATTTTTTCAATTTTCTGAGGATTTATATAATTAGGGTGAAATACATTTGGTACAAATGGTTGCCTTGTCTGTGCAATACCAACCCTTTGCAAAGAAGCAAAAACAAAGTACTGTCTGTGTATGACCTCTACAGTGACAGAAGTAACTGTGCCATAGAAATTTGACTACTTAATCACAGACGAGGTCTGTTAAAGCATTGAATTAAAAGAGACTAATAAAAAAGAAATATTTCAGCTTGTGATTTCATTGAACACCTTTTCTTCTATAAATCTGTTCTACTTTAAAATATAAATTTCCTATCATCTAGCTGAGCATAGCAATAAGACAGATCAGTCTAAAATTTGCAAGTTCTAGTAAGATAATAGTAACAATTCAAACCCCAGAACTTACAAATGAGAATCTTTTCACTTGTCCAAATTACTTTTTCCAGGCATTACTAGGAATATATATTCTCTTTCATGGTACTTACATAGTTGTTATAAACTGCAGCTTTACTTTAAAAATCAACTCAACAGCATGCAAAAACTCTCCATGTAGAAAGTGGAGGCGTGATATCATCGTTTCTGTAGCACTGATATACTATGGGAAATATCGTAACATCTAAACAGTGCTCAGGAGATGACATGGAGTGGTACAGTTTGCAATATTTGGAACTAAAAATTTGACGTTGGATATCAGCATCAAAGAAATGGCAGAAAAGTATTGCTCAGACCTTGACCTTCCCAGAAACAATGAAATGAATCTTGGACATTTCACTTTATTCATATTCGCCCCTCCCTATATCCAACACAGTCAGGCTTTGACAGAGATCTCTGGGGCAGGACTTCTCCTCCAAGGTGGGGGGACCCCGACGGGCCCATTTCTGCCTCATCTCACACAGCAGTAAAGAAATGCCTCGCGCAGTGAAGGAACAATAGTCATTCCCACGTACGAGGAGTCTTGTAATAAAACAAAAGGAACGGGCAGTTGCCCGGAGCTGGTAAAGTTCTAAAGAATGAGGAGAAAGTGTAAAACTAAGGGTGCTTTCCCAGAAGAGAGGAGCTGAGCGCAGTAACCCCCCAACATCCCCATCCTTTCTATTAACTCACCGAAAGACTGCTTTCTGTCTCACAAAACAGGGTTAAATTACGTAGCATAAATTGAATATCAGCGGCACTGAAAACAAACAAACAAACAAAAGAAGCCAGATTTCCCCGTAGCTGGTGTTGTTCCTTGAGATTAAGGAGGAAAAGCTGAGCTATTTCTCCGAACAGGTTTGGAAGATGACGATTATGTTCGCTAAAATCGCAAATCTATGTCAGTAAGTGGATCTGCTGATTCAAGATTCACAAAGTCTCTCAAATGGAATAAAACAGGGGAATCTAAAGTGGGACACATTGTCATCCCCTGAAAAATAATTTTGAAAGCAACAAGAGGAAAACAGTTTGTCATAGCATATTTATCTGCAGTAGGACCTCGAGTGGATTTTTCCACAGAAACCTTGTAGAACTGAAGAGCAGAAAGGTACAACTGAAGTGCTGGAAACAAACAAAATGTCCAAAGTGCTAACTCAGAGCTGTTCCCCACCCGACATTACCTCAGAAATGAAAAGACAAAAGGCTTCTCGGAAAAATAAACATAGAGGGAACGCATAACCTACATCAGCCTTACAAGAATTGCTAACATGAGGGTGACAGGTTGAAAATACGAGTGCTACATAGCAATAAAAAGGCATAGAAAGCCATGAAATGCTCAGAAAAGGCAAATGTGTGAAAACAATCCATAAAATGGAAATACTGTGATCTTGGCATTCAAATGACTTCAGCTTTAATGTAAAACTTACAGGAAAAAATTAAGAGTAGCTACAAGTATACAAAATTATCAGTGGTTATACATCAAGAGGTGTAAAGTATGTTATCAATAACATAAACTGGATAAGAGGTAAAAGAGAGATTTTGCATGTGAGTGAGGTTATCCTCAGCTAAAATAGACTGAAGTAAAAATAAAAACATTTTGTAAGTTTCCAGGGAACCACAGAGTAAATATCTATAAATATCTATAATGATACACAAAAGATAAAAAGAAAGTTTATCACCACAAAAAAGCTCACGAAGAACAGAGCAAGAAAAGAAAGAAACATTACAAAAGAGATGCAAAATAATTAAAAAGTGCACTCTCTGTCCAAACCTACTGATAAATTTAAATATATATGGATTAAACTTTTGAGCAATGTTTATGCAAAACTAACAGTATAGTTGGTTACAAGAGACAAAACAAAAAATAAGTTCGTTCCAGCTGTGTATTTTTCTTGAGACTCACTAAAGCTTTCAAGGTGCCCATAGCTTGAAAGTAAAGGGACAAAAAAGAAATTCCATGCAAATAGTCAAAGAAGAGAATGAATAGCTTTCTCAGATTAGATAAACTAAGTGAAAAACTGTTGCAAGAGATAAATTCATTGTAACATAATGAAAGGATCAATTCGTGAGAAATATATAATTATACACATGTATGTACCCAACCTCAGAAATACATAAAACTCATTATATTGAGTAAACTTTCACAGATGTGAAGGGAAAATAGACGATACAATATTAAATGTTAGTGCCTCACTTTCAACATGAATAGAATATCAAGGCAAAACAACCAATGCAGAAAAAACATACTTGGGAGACACTGTAGAATAAGTGGAACTCTGAGATACACACACATCGCTGTAAAGAGAAAATGGTTTACATTACGGCAAAAGATGTACATTGGTCAACGTACACAATGTATTTTACAGGAGAGAAAATATGTTAGGCAACAAGCCTAAACAAATACTGGAAGATTACAATACATACCCAGTAACTTTTGTGACCAGGTAGACTGAAGTAAAGGTAAAAATATTTTTTTAAATGGATAAATGACAAATATATGGATTATCACACTAAAGGACCATTGGGTTAAAGAAGACAGCAAAATAAATTAGAAAATATCTTAGGACAAAAGCAAACACGAACGATACCAAACGTACAGAATACAGTGAAAGCAGTACCTAGAGGAAAGTTAACAGCAATAGAAGACTTCATGTAAAAAATAAAGCAAAGGCCTAAGTAATGTGACTTCATAGTTCTAGGAGCAAGAAAAGGAACCAATGAAATGCAAAGAGATGAAGGAGGAGACATTAAAGATTAGTTTAAAATGCAAAACAGAACTAAAATGGAAAAAACTATAAAATAGAAAAGTAATGCCAAGAAAAAAAACTCAACCCTGAGACTTACATTTCTTGAAAGAGGAAACGGGCAAATTCTTGAGTAAGTAGGAATAAAAAATCAATAACTCATATGGTAAATGAAAAGAGAAACAATACTTATTAGGATAGTTACATTGGACAAAAATGTTAAAAGATGAGATGTGACTATTAAAAAAATTAAGCAAGGAAGATAATTTATAAGAAACTAGAAGAAATAAACTCCTAGCAACATTTAACCCACCAAGACTGAATCCTAAATGCTGAGAAAGCCAAAGAGACACATTCCAAAGAACATGAGAACAAAACTAAAAATATTCCAAGAAAGAAATTGCTACAACCTCATGGTTTCACTGGAAAATTATACCAAATATTAACAGAAAATAATACCAGTTCTTTATGAATGCATTTTCAAAAACTGAAAAAAAGGAAAATTTCTACCTTCCTTTGATGATGCCATAATAACCCTCATACCAAAGCCAGGCAAAGACACACTTAGAACCATACACTCTGAAGATATCAATATGAAATGCAACAACTATTGTTGGTTTTCTGTTGTTTTGTCTATAATTCAATTCTGATTATACTGTTATTGTGCTACTTTGTGTCTCTTTGTTAATGCTTTCTGTTTTTTTTTGTTTGTTTTTTCTGTTGTTGATGTAGTTCTTTTTGCTTTCACACTTTAAAAATTACATTAAAAGAGAAGAATAAAATGAAAAAGGAAGGGATAATTATCTATGTATGTAAGTAAGTATGTATGTATATGCAGCATATCTAACATAGTTGTATTACTGACTTAGGTCACTTTATTGTAAGGAATAGTTGATGATTAATTGTTAGATCAATTTTGCATGTCTATATCTGTTTTCCTGAGTATACACTTCGAAGTTATCAATATGTAATGCAACAACCATTGTTGATTCCCTGTCACCTTATCTGTAACTCAGTTTTGATTGTACTATTCTTATGCTACTTTGTGTCTGTTTGTTAATATATTTTTGTTCTTATACTTTTAAAATAAAAAAGACACACTTAGAATAAAACAATAGACTAGTCTCTCTAGTGAACATCTATGCAAGAAATCCTAAATAAAATAAAATGAAATCCTATTTCATAAATACAAGTGTCACACACCAACAGCCCACTGGGGTTGATTGTTTTATATAAGCATGATTCACCATATGCATGTCAATTGATCTGCTATGTCACATTGACAGAATGAGGAACAGATTTTGTATCATCTCATTACACATGGAAAATGACCCTGGTAAAATATAGAATCTTCGCTTTTTTAAAAAATACAAGCCAAAGTAAAAAGAAGGAATACATTTCTGTCTAGTAAAGGCCAAATTTAACAAGTCTACATCTGTTAACCCATAGTAGTTCCTGTTGCTTTTTCCTGGTTTCAGTTTCCCAAAGTTTCTAAGAATCCAAGAATATTAAATGAAATATTCCAGAAATAGAGAGTTAACAAGCTTTAAATTGTGTGCCATTGTGAGGATTACAATGAAATCTTGTACCATCCTCCAATAGCTAGTCTGGGATGTAAATCCTCCCTTCATCCAGCACGTCCACATTGCATCCAACCCACTCATTGTTATGTTCATGTCATCTCAGTTTTCAGATTGATTGTTACAGTACCACATTGTGTTCAACTGATTCTTGATTTACTTCATAAGTAAATCTTAATGTTGATTATTTTGGATAATACTTGACCATGTAAAGGAAGAAATTGTACTGGATGAGGAGGTTGTTGAAATCTATCCTAAGAATTAATATGAAGGCAGTAACCTTGTAGTATCAAAATGAAGGTTAAAAAACAAGACTAACACTAAACTTACTGAGAAATAATTTAAGAAAATACCACTTACAATTGCATTAGAAACTATAAAATACTTAGGAGTAAACTTCATTAAGGAGATGAAATATTTGCACATTAAAAACTATAGAACATGGATAAAAGAAAGTTTCAAGTTATATTTTATGGATCTGGGAAAATTCATGTAGGAAAAAGGATAAAATTATAAGATTTTTGAGAAAGAGGGACAAAGCTGGAGATATCACTCATCCTGACTTTTGAATACATTGCAAAGTTACAATACTTAAAAAGGATAAGGACATCTCAATAAAGTAGAAATACAGAGGAATGTTCTCCATGTGACAAAATCATTCATAATAACTACAGCTATCACACTGCATAGTGAGAAATCAGGTGATAAAAAAGATGTTAAGGACAGATGTATACCAATGGAGCAGAATAAAGAGCAAAGAATAAACCCACATACTCACGGCCAACAGATGCAGACACTGTGCATTACACACTTAAAACGGATGGATATGAAGTTAAATGTCCCTACCACGATAAAGAAATTTAAAAGCAAAAGTCAAATAGAGTTCTACTGACTAAGCTTCTCCTGCTGCCCCTATAAAATAATAAGAATAGTAGCTGCTTGTGGCCTTTTGGCAATGATAAAATCCACAATTAATAAATACTATTTCACTTACATCTTTTTAACCACTAAAATACTGACCTACTGTTGGGAGCACCCAAAGCTGGAAATTGCTCATTTATATGGGGGCAAGGCAAGACCACAGTGGCTAAAGCAATCAAGCTACCTCAGTTTTGAGGAAAATATCCTGCTTGGAAATTTTTAGTCATTAGTTGCTAGGCAACCTTGTGTCTCCTGATACTAAGAAAGTATAAATAAACTCCCCTGCTACTGTTGTTCAGTCTTCTTTTCCCACCTGACCTAGCCGCTGTCTTTATTTCCTCAAATCCCCCGCCATTCCTCCCTAGGGTACACGGACAGACCAACGCATCCCTACTACCTACAAGGCAATTGGAGATGATTTTCCAGCTATGTCTTTCACGTCATCATCATCAAGGAATTGAAAACGTTTTCCAGACAAGCATTCCAAGAATGATGCATAATAGTGATATTAATACTTCTTTCCCCTCTATGTGAAAGATTAATTTATATAAAATATAATAAATGTTTAAAACTTCCTTTAGAAACAGATCGAGAAGGTTTGCTAGGAGTCCATTTATTCCAAATACAAAACAGGTATTTCATGAATACGGAGTCCTTAAATGTGAGAAAACTCTCCATGAGTAAGCATTTGCCCAAGTGCCTCTGTATAATCCCATAGTTCATGGAGGGAAGGGGGACATCAAAAACTCTGAAGCCTATGCATCTTGTCTGCCTGAGAGCAACAGTTATTTCTCTTCAGCCCAGAGGTCTTGTGCCTTCTGTCAGCATTTTGAAACTGTGGTGTCTTACTTGTTAGTTTGCAAACAAGGTGAAATCCCTCCAAAGCTCTGACCAGGACTCTACACAGTCCTTGGACAGGGAAGACAGACTTGAGGATTGGGTAATGCTCTGGGTAGAATCAGGAAGGTCCCCAGCCATAGTCATGGACTTGGGAATCTGAAATAGTTAAAAAGGCAGATAAGAGAGCAACTAGTGAAGGTTTTGCAAGACAGTGTCAATGAATAACTGAAGGAAGCTATAACTGAGTTATTGTAAATTGTTTTCCTTCATTACTTTCATTACTTCATTATTTTCCTTAATTACTTTCCTTCATCAGGCAGATGGAGTTAAAGTGTGTCTCAGTTCATAACCTGGAATGTAGGCTCACATGGTTAGAGGAAGTAATTCTGTTCATGAAGTGTTGGTCTAGAAAGTTGGTTTAGAAACCTTGGGATCTGAAGAAAGCATCAAGCACCATGCCCACATGCTGAGAGGCATGGAGAGAAGGAAAATGAAAGGAGATAGAAAATTAAAGGAAAGTTCCTTGGTAGGATTTCAATATGAGAACTACATTACACTGCATGAATTTTGACGTAATTCAAAAACTTGAACTTTTGGGCCTTTGGCATGTTTCCAGATGTCAAAATGATAGTTAATATAAGTTATCCAAGGAAAGATATTCTATTAGAAAATCAGTAGTTTGTAGTGATCATGGGAGAAACAGAAACAAAGGGACTCACACACACATGCAGGACAATGGGCACATCAACTTCATCATCATTTATTCCACAGAGAGGGAGATAAAGATAGAGGGAAAGTTGCTACCAGACTTCCATGAGGGAATTATGCTGTACAATTCATATCCCGAGGGCAGTGTTAAAGGAATAAGGCTTGGGTGATGAGGGAAGTACTATAATGAGATCAAGGACAAAACTGCATGATGAGAAATAGTGAGAAAAGTTGGTTCTACAAAAGAATGTAATTTTGAAACTAACGTATTTTCAAGGGGTTGTGGAAGAGGAGAGTTTGCCTAAATGAAGACATAAGTACCCACATGGGAATGGGATGGAGAGAGACAAATTAGATGAGATGTCATTACACTTGGCTGGAGGTATTCATAAATATGTTGGGATTTTCAAGTTAAACTTGTATATAAATAATCAAACAATATTTCCATAAAAATATGGTTAGCATTGAAATTCAGAAGCAAAAGGCAGAGACAAATGTTGACTTCCAAATTAATTAAATCTCTACTGTTCATTTCAGATCAATTTGAAAGACATCATACTCAGTGTAAAACTACATCTTAATGTGTTGTAACTTGAACACTTAATATCCTGGTGATGAAACAGACAAGGAAAATCCATAGCTAATTCAAATAATTAGTTTAAATCATGTCTGAAAAAATATTAAAATGCAAAAGAGAAATAATAAATATCATATTCCCATATTTTATGAAATCCTGCATCCTCCTGATGGATACAATTAGTGCAATAGAAATATTTGAAAAATAAAGTACTGTGACATAATTATATTGAAGAAATGACTATAGATTTCTGTTGTGTTTCTCTAGCTACTTGTCTACCCATTTAAAAGACTACTGTTATTTTCAGTATTATCGTGACTATCCACTTAAGTTTTTAAAAAAAGTTTACCCTTTTATTTTCACGTTTTAAAGGTAAGGAAACTGAGAACTAGATTTTAATTAACTTTCTCAAGACTGAAAAGTGAATATATAAAAAACTTGGGTTAAGAACTTGATGCTAATGCCATTGTATTTTAATGGTGCAACAAGTAAATACGCATTAACTATTACTCCAGGTTTGAAGGTAGAAAAATTAAGCACAGTAAATTTGGTATAGTTAATATTTAAACTTGAACACCACCAACAACTCCTAGCATTTAACAAATCTTATCAAGTTTGCAGTATTCACCTCCCCAATTTTATTCTCAGTGAGTGTTTGTAAAATGCACAGCCACACATGGAGAATTGTTTGATTGTTATTATTTGGTCAATGACAGTATCAGTTCACTTCGAATGATAGGATGTCAAACTGCTTTGTTGTTGCAAGATATATTAAAATGTCCTACAGCAAAATGTATGACTTTCTTTCTAATTATTTTCTTCCCTTTTTCTCTAGGCCTCTCCTAATTCTCTTCTCTAGTTGTTTGGAGTTTAACATCTGCTAAGTATTACTAAATTACCAGCCAGTAAATTTAATTGGTTGATGTGGAAAATTTTATCACAGAGAAATTTGAATTTTCATATGGACTTTCTAAACTTCAAAATGTGGTCATCATGGTAATATTTCCTAAACTTCAAAATATGGTTTCATGATATTTCAGGCCTGTACATTTAAAATATTAAGTAAGAGGTTTTTAGGCTCCTGCCTTTCCAACCATACCACAGAGGTAGCATCACACAGAGCCCGGCCTCCTTCATACTAAGCATATGGCTTGCAAGCATCAGTAGTGGCTTTGTTCTTACTGTTTTGTTTTGTTTTTGTACTGGGAATCAAACTCAGGACCTTGCACTTGCCAGGCAGGCACTAATGCCACTGAGCTAGATCTCCGACGTCAATAGTGGCTTTACATAACCATTCTGTTCCTTTATTTTTTCTTCTCCTTAAAACTTCAAAGCACATAGCTACAGCACATTTATTTACCATGTTATTTCAGTCTGGGAATCTATTTTAAGAACTCCAAATAGGTGCATAAATGACACGTTAAATTTTCATCAGCAAATCAGTGAAGTGTTATCCTATTTTACACATCAGGGTGTGTAATGAAATATAATGGTGTGAAACTGCTAGGTTGAAGGACACTGCATGTGGTCTACCCAGAGAAGGAACGAGTCCTTTCTGGAATATTTAAATCCTAGTTAAAATGATAGCAATATGTTCAGAGGTTGATTTAATAGACTAATTTAAATAGACTGTAATACTTTTGTTGCTTTAATTCTAAAGTATATTTTTATGCATATTCTAGATAAAGGACCTCTTTTTAATTTTTTATTGCGAAGCAAGATATGAAATTTCCCTATGAGAATTTCCACTCAGTTTAAATTAATTTTGAGCATGTATTAGTAAGAATTATAATAAATCTATGTTTTTCTAAAATTTCATTAAATGCTTTGCATGTACGCTATATTTCAAAAGTGCATAGCTACTCACTATTGCTCTGAAGACATGAAGGCTTTAACTATGTTAAGTGACTTGCTAGGTGGGTTACTGTGTTGAAACTCAGCATGCCTCTGTGTGGCTTCAGACACACTTCAACAGTGATTACATAATTGTGTAAGTTTCATAAAATTTACTGCAAATATAGAAAATTTAAGTGCAGTATCTACTGTTTGTTCACTTAGACAGAGTCAAAAGTCACCTTTTCATTTAGACAAAGCAGAAAGGTTTGGTCTTTCAGGTGAGGATTTGAGGATAGCTATAAATTGGATAGGGGATGGCAGGTGGTGAAGAAATCTGTGAGGACCCCAGACCAGAGAGCAGTTGATGTGGCCTTGGAGCAAGATTTTCCACAGGAATCTAAATCAGAACATCTTGAATCTTATTTTATTTTTGTAGGTTGATGAATTCAACAGAGTTTTCAGAGTCTGAATTATAAATTGATGATTTCATACATCCTGAAAACAAAAGTGGAAGCTTTTTCAGTTCCCAAACCTGTTTATTTTCACAAGAAATGTGAACTTTACAATGCTCCATAATCACTATTTAGCCTGAAAACTATTAGGGTTTGTTTACCCTGAGCCAAAGAAAGAGATGTTGTTATATATTGGGTCCTGTGTAAGTGCTGGTAGTGTGTTTTAGATCAGGAACATCTCCCTAAGAAATCTCACGTGTTCAAAGGTGAGAATTCTGGAAGGCAATTGGATCATGGAGGTACCATACTCCTCAGTGGATTCATTGGTCCATCCATGAGTTCATAGCTAAAAGTGATGTTGGAGGTGAGACCTGGCTGAGAAGGTTTTGTCACTTGGAGGGAGCCTTGAGACGGTCTCTTTCCCCAGGTTTTCTCTTCTCTCACTCCTTCATGGGTGCCCAGAGATGAGTGGTTTTCCTCCACCATGCCCTTCAACCACGCCGTTTCGTGGTGGGGGCCAGCAAACCATGAACTGAATTGTCTGAACCATAAGCCAAAGTCAACCTCTCTTCCTTTAAATTGTGGGTGTCAGGGGTCATGTCACAGCAATTGGAAAGTGACTAACACAATTGATTTTGCACTTGACTTTTGTAGACAGAGCCAGGTTGCAGAGCCTTAGTTCAAAAAATAAAGCTAAACTGATAATAATGCCTCATAGAATCACAGCAACCCTAGAAACTGAGGCATGATCTGAGAGGCTGGCTCATTTTGGGTTTGCCCTCAGTATGGTCAGTGTAGTGACTTAAGAACACCCTGTCTCAAAATTTAAAATTAAAAAGGGCTGAGTTTATACCTAAGTATTATGGTCCTAGATGCAATCCTATAATAGAAAAAAGGGAAAATAGAAGGGAAATAAAGGAAAGGAAAGGAAAGGAAAAAGAAAAGAAAAGGAAAAGAAAAGAGAAAGAAAAGAAAAGAAAGAAAAAAGAAAAGAAAAGAAAAGAAAAGAAAAGAAGAAAAGAAAAGAAAAGAAAAGAAAAGAAAAGAAAAGAAAAGAAAAGAAAAGAAAAGAAAAGAAAAGAAAAGAAAAGAAAAGAAAAAGTTTAACCTAAACCAGGCACTTAACTGATCTTTCTTCTGGCTTTGAATGTCCCTCTCAAGTATCAGAGTGTAATTAATCTTGCAAGAGCTCAGAAAGTAGTGCTCAAAATCACATTGTCTGAAAATGTCTGAGACTCTGCACTAAAACTGACTGTCCATGGCAGCCTCATTTTAGCCATATCTGGGATTAAAACACTACTGTGATCTTAACCCAAACCTGGAAGGCTCTGACCTCTCTGTTCAGCTGACTCTTCTGTTCATATGGTTGGGTGAATTCTTGCAGCACATATCTCCATGCAATCTAAAATCTACTTAGCATGACTCAATCTCCAAATGTGGGCACAGAACAGCCCAAAAAATTGGACATGCTAAAAGCCATAGAATTCCTACATATACATGAGGTAAGGATGTGATTCTTTGTTCATTAAATTAATCTTTGATTTGTTCATTCATTTACCAAAGTAAGGCACTCTCCCAATTTTACTATTTCAATCTGAGATGATTATTTGCAGATAGAAATGATGGAAAGCCAAACTTATTAAGTTCCAATTAGGTAAAAATTCTTTTCTCTTAAAATCTGATTCATTTTTATTCAGTTTGCTTCTCAGAAGTGTTGTCCAGTTCTGACTTGGATAAAAGACACAAATTATGACAATTCAGGACTCCAGTATGAATTCATTTTAATAAAATAGCTTTTAGTAAGATTGTGTTTCTTGAAAAAATTATAATTTGCAAGTGAAAGATAATGTGTACTTATTTTTTTCTTTGATATTTATATTGTTTTGGGGTTTTTTGGTTTTTTTTTTTTTTTTTTGAGACAGGGTCTCACTATGCAGTTTAGGTCAACCTGGAACTCATTATGTAGTTTAAGCCAGCCTCAAACTCATTGTGAACCACCTGCCCTAGCCTAGCGAGTACTGGGATCAGAGGTGGGCACCACATACCCATCTTATTTCTATAACTGTATCTATTTAGATGGTTTGTGATCTTTTGAAAAGAAGTACTTTTTAAAAAGAACAACACATTCTCCTTTCACCAGTTGATAAACTTTCTATAGCAGGTTGACTATGAAAAACAGACTGTAAAATGGGTGTAATATGGAGATGACAAAAATATCAAAATATTTAGTAATTGGATCAAGATAAGCTAGAAGCACATTTTGATTTGAATTTACATTCTGTAATAAGATGAAAACCATACATAGAACATCAAAAATGTAATAATTTTATATTCTAGCATTGGCTTCTTATTTTCCATAAAGTTTACCTGGATAAGCCCAGACAAAAAGATTGTCTGCTACATTGTGATTTCCTTCAGATAGTCAAACCTGTTCACCTTTGTAATTATGTCCCTGGAATTATATTTTTGAATATACTATCAGAAGAAGTGTTTCATATACATTAATTTTCTAGAGCATGGAGATCCTACTGAGTAGTACTTTTAAAGTGTTTATTTCAAATGTTTTGAAAAAATTGAAATTGTTAATGTTCTTTTAAGAAGATATTTATACTTTCCTTAAGAGTCCATATGGTTAGCAATCCCTTTTGGTATACAGGTATACTTTCTGAAAATGACTAAGTATCTGGATTTTTTACTCACACATTATACTTCTTCCATCTACAGGACTTCAAATGTTTTCTAGCAGTGTATCTTTTGTATTTAACTATTTCTTTTCACCTTTTTATCAATTGGTTTCAACGTTTTTCTAATTCTAATTAGTTCTTTCATTTTAATCTTACATTGTATGTGGAAGTTAGTCTAAAAATACACATGTGGTGTTTACCAATTAGAAAAAAACATAGAATTTTATAATCCTATTGCTATGATTTATATTGTTATTAGTTCTTTAATCTTAACTATATAATGTCTATTAATAGTGTTTCTTCCTGTGTTGGTTTGTTTCTCTGAGGATTTTTTGAGAAAGCATCTTACTATCTATTCCAGGGTGGACCTAAATGCACAATGAAGCACAGCAGCCCTGAAATTCACAGAAATCTTCCTGCCTAAGCCTTCTAAGTACTAGGTTTGCAGGCATGTGCTACTACATTCTCCTAGTCATTTTAACAAAGGAGCTCAACTTGAACAGATTATATAAGGATATGCTGTACCTCAAGACTATTCCAAAAATAAGTGTGTTCCATGAAGTACACTTTCCAACTGGAGTGAAGCACCAAATCAATACAATATTTACGGTTTAAAAGAAACTAAAATGGCAACATTTATTGGATATTTGCTTAATTCTAATCCTTACTGTGAATAAATTTAAGAATTCATTTAATTCCTTCAAAAATGTATTAAAACACTGATATGCACTCAAATAATTTGCATTTGTAGGGAGCATAAAGAAGGTTTTGTATTCCTCTATGAATGCATTAAAATTCAGACCAGTTTATACCCATCTGTAGACACCTGGCCTCCCTTTTCTTGAGAATATTTACTTTACAAAAATAATCATATATTTTTCTGTGCTTCTTTGAGTAAAAGATATTTTTAAATCTCTTGCCAGTTATGCAAGATGCATACCTCTCTCAAAGACTTGAGAGCCGTAACTTTGAAGTCTATCCAACAAGGAAGTCAGTCACCCCATGCCAAAAGGCCAGAGGAAGAGCAGAGCATGTGTGCAGGAAATAGGAAACACAGGGGGCTTCATCATACACTAAATCATTTAGAAACTGGGGAATAACTCAGTCTGTTCAACACATACTCTCGCTCATCTTCCCTGCTAATATCCAGTACTTTTCTCAAGGATAATTATTATTTATTATTAACATAGGCTTCAGTTAATTAATTTGAATTAGTAGGTGTATTAACAGGTTCAGTGTTGGTAGTACAGTAATTTATAACTAGGATTGAGAATACCTCTTTCCATGAAATTCCTATCTTTGTTGTAGAACTCATTTTTTTATTATTTTTCTAAAGTACTACTGGAAAAAAAGTACTGCAGGATCTTATTTCACAATATGTCATTCAAGGATTTTTTCCACGATAATGAAATGATTTTTAGCATTTTTGCTTGTTTGTTTAGCTTGTTTGTAGGAGGGGGTTTTTACTCTGCTTCCCAGGCTTGTCTTGAACTCTAGGGATCAAGAGATCGTCATGCTTCTGCCCGCTGAATAGGGTAGAGTAGAAGCAAGTGCCGCCATGCACTTGGTGCTGCTGTTATGGTGCTTAGTAGAATTAGCTTTCTAAACATCACATTTTGTTGAATAATTTAATAATTTAACCAGAAAAATTCCGATATTGGCCTGGCACACTTTTTTATATCATATTTTGATGGTGTTCTTAATATAATTGTTGATTCTTTAGGCATTTTTTAAAAATCTCTTCTTGGGTCAATTTTGTAGTAACGCATTGCAAGGCTGGTTTTAGCCTTGAGTGAACTAATAGGCCCTGACCAAGGAGCTCTAGTTCAAAATACTAAGGCAAAATAAAAGAAGATACATAGATACTCATGCCAATTTGAATGAGACTTTTAGTCTACTTAGAAGTCACATATTTCATATGTGGAAAATGTCACATTAAATAGTATTTTAATTGAACAAATTTATTTTGGTGGGACATTTTAGAAGAAAGGTGAATCTGTTAATTGTCTAAGTTATCAAGTTATTAATATATTTATCTTATAGTGAAAAATCAGGAGTTTAAATATATTATTCAAATTTACACATGGAAAAATCTGAGTAAATTATACAAGTGAAATAATTAAGTAGGAAGATGAGGGAAAAGCACAACAGCCATTAAATTATTTTGTTAAAATACAATGAGGGGATGATTTCCCACTTCTTTCTTCCTTGAAGCAAGTAAGGGAAAATAACACTTATATTTTCATAACTTTCTTAGTGTCTTCACAATATATGTTTTTAGTCTAAAAATTTCTTAATTCCCTGTTCGTGTCCCAAAAGCATATAAAGCTCTGTTTTAGACATTTCTCTATTAAATATTTTACAGAATAAAATAGTACTTTTATGAAACTGTCAGTAATTTATAATTACAACCAAAGTGGCTTTGATTGAATTGAATTGAATCTTATATTGTTTAAAGTTGTGAAATAATCATACATTAAGCCAATAAAATATAGCAGCACAAAACATCTGCTACATGTCTATTATTGAGTTATTTAAAGTAAAAGATCAAGTGGTTTCTTTGGTCACTTGAAGAGAAATGTCTTGAATTTATCTGATGCATATTTTATATTTTAATAACAATTATTATGCTTATAATGTCAGAAACACCAAGCATTTGTAGGAAAAAATTAAAAACAATCTACACTTGATTTCTTGACTCTTGTTTTAGGGTTGCTAAAACATTTTTTTGTTTTGTTTTGTTTTGTTTTTCCAGAATGAAGAAGCTGATGATCTTCCCCCTGCTGATAGATCTGACACTGGCTGTGTTGAAAATTACCCATTTGTTTCTTTTGATAGCAGATTCTTTCCTCCATAGTCTAAACTCTCTCACTGCTGAAGGAATAGACAAACAAAAAAGGCAGTTATAATAACCTGCTAATCTTTTCCAACAATCAGGAGTATGTTTTGCATCACACAGACATAACCAAACATAGTCCGGCATGAGGGTCACTCTTCCTCTATCATTTCGTTTCCTGGACTCTCACTGCTGTAATCGCAGATGTGTCCACATTTGTAGTGAGGCTTTGGCAGCTAGTGCTCTATTTTGAACTGAAGAGCAGTACTTAAAAACCCTTAAAATGAGCGTGGTCTGTTTTGAATTTTAAAAAATTCCCAGAATAGGAAAATCTATGAAGACAGAATAGGTCAGTGGGTGCAAAGACTTAAAGGGGAGGGATTGGAAGAAGATCCTTAGAGGGTTAAGTGTTTGATTTTGGGATAATAATAATGATCAGAACCAGATTCTGATTACGGCTGTAAAGCTCTGTCGGTGTGTTAAAGTTCTCCCAAGCCTTACGCTTTTAGTTTGTAAATTGTGTAGAATGCAGGTTTTAGTTCCATAAAGCTGTCCCTTTATATAATAAGAAATTAAACTCATTTCCCGCAAATAGTAATTAGTATGCCAAAATAGTTCAATAGAACAAAATGCTCAAAATAAACCAGAAATACTGAACCCCCACAGACAGGAATCTCCACGCCATATAATGTTTCTTTAACTGCTATTATTAACAACAGTTTAGAAAGTGAATGAAGTTTACTTCCACTGTGATGCACCGATTTTTTCTGTTACTTTTTTGAATACCGTTTCTGTGTGTCATTTTTAAGGAAATAACAATTTTCAGTGAAAGTTCTACCAGGAAGTTTTTCTGCATCATAATATAAATAAAGAGATAATTTCCCAGTGTTTTTTCTTCCATGTTCCTAGTGAGGGAAAAACTATACCTAAAAACTTTTTCCCCCAAAACTTTGTTAATGTTCTCACAAGAAGCAAATGCAATTTTTGTGTAGAATGTCAAGTCTTCCTTAATTTCCTGACCATGTTCCAATGACCTATGGGGTTCTTTGTTAGTAATTTCTATATTAAACAAATGCCACCCATTTTTCGTGGTATGAATCAACAATTATTCTTCTGTTGCTTTTATACTTATCCTACCCCTGGTCGCACCTCCTCGCTCTTCCTACTCAATGGTGCGATTAAGAATCTTCACTGTAGTACACGCTTTCCCATGCAAAATGAGGCTGAGTGACTAGAATCACTGCAGTTTCCTGCCTGTTCTGAGTGAATAATACACAATTTCCTCTGTATCTAAATGTCACTAAAGCTGTTCTAACTCTGAAATAATGCTCAAAAAAGACATAGAAGTAAATAAGTCATTTAAATATTCATTCACTCTGCTTAACAAGAAATCTGACTTCCTCTCCATGATTTCATGTTTGAAGTTGGTTTATTAAATATTGCTATAAAATCTATTAATTCAACAATCCTTGTGAAAAATCTCAGATCAATGAAGTCAGGATATAGTCATTTACTAATTGGTTCTTTCATTATTTTGTAAAAACCTATCAGGCTTAAATTCTGCTTTCTATTTTCGCTTATTTTAAGTATGCAGACATAATTGAGAATGTCACTTTATTATACTAGTTGCCAACTAATTTAATTAATGTGACCTATGTGAAAAACAGCAACAAGATTTAAATATACAACCTGGCAATAAAATGAGTCTTGTAGCAGTTGATTATACCTAGACTCTATTGATGGGCATTAGACCACCACACTTAGGAATTAATTTTCCATAGATCTTGAAACCAGCGGTAAATTTTTATTTTAAGATTTTATGTTGCTGTCTATGACTTTTCCTATATATACACAAATGCAAGGTACAAGATCTCTCTTATAGTACTAATGATATCTCTCCTCTGCCACTATCTACATTTTTTTTTCTGTTTTTCAACCTTGAAATTGAAAATATATATTATTGTCCATGTAATTTTTTCCCAGGAAAATATATAACAACCGGATTCACCAAACTTTATTTGGAACTGTTATCAGGTCTGGAAAAATTTTAGTCAAAGTCTGTTTTAGATTTGCTTTGTATTTTTATTCTTATTGTACCCTAAGTAGTTTAGGCCCTTTCTAACTTTCAGTTATAACACTATCATAAACTTCTGAACTATGCTAAGCTCTCAGCTTTACCTTTAGTAGCCATTCTGAGCTACACAGCCAAACTCTCTTATAGGACATTACTCTTTAAAAGTGAATTTCTCAAAACATTTTGCAAAGTGGATATACATTCAAAGACCATATACTTACCAGTCAACCATACAAACCAAAAATAGACCACATACCAAGTTTGAACGGAAATATATATGAAATAATAGACTAATGCATAGCTTTGAAAAAGAGAATCATATTCTTTCATGGCACATTCAAATTCAAGCACGCACTTGAATAACAAAAATTTGACCCCCACATCCTGAGAATAAACTGCATCTTGATCATAAACCTCTTGAATCATCTAGGTCAGGTCTCTTAAGAAAGCATTTGGGGGTGTGGTAGCCATGTTCCTCTCTGCCATCACCCTTGCTAAGAGCAAGTCAAAAACCCTTCTGGTGAAAATGGTGGGACAGGTATTACCTTTAATGCCAAGAGAGGCCAACTCGTGGAGAAACTAACTCTTTTGCATTATGATCCAATTGTGAAACAAAAAATCCTCTTTGTGTAACAGAAAAAAAAAGACGCTCTCTGTAAACAGTGGATTGAAAATGAATTTGATTTATAAGTGAGATAACTGAGGGCGGGGTTCTGATTCAGAAACACCACAGCCTATAATAAAAGAAGACGAAAGGCACAGGATCAACTGCCTCCTGTGACCTGAAGGTCATTGTGAAAGGGAACAATGTGGTGAAAGTCCTTCATATTAGGACATATATCATCGTATCACATTTATTTATCTTCCTGGATATTTTATAACCCTTAATAAACAGGCTGTACTATTGTCTCTTAAAAAAAAAGAAAGCATTTGGGAATTAGAAAATTAACACTGCGGAGAATTACTCCAAAAACAGATACCTGAGATAAAACACTTCGTACAATCCCATGATATAAACACTTGGTGAAATGAAGGTGTGCTTATCAAACAATTCAAGAAATATGGTTTATAGTAATCTACATCGTTTGCTAGTGAGAACCCAGTAAAGAGAACTTCTAATCCAGTATGACAGAAGTATTGTGAGAGGACAGTCAAACAAAACTATGGGGAAAAGAACACATTATGCAAGACACTGGAATTGTGAAGCTACAAACCATGGAAAGTTAAGGAGTATTGGTGACACCAGAAGCTAAGGAAAAGTCATGGAACATGTTCTTCCTGACACTCTCCTAGAACATAATATTGCCAGCATCTTGATCTCAGACTTACAGCCTCCAGAACTGTAACAAAAGTTTCTTTTTGTGAACCACTCTAGTTTGTTACAGCAAATCTATAAAACATGTATTAAGTATATTCGGAATTTTCTCTTTTAGTTTCTTTGCACTAAGTTGCACATTTAAAAATGTTTGCTAATCCACAATTAGCCATCATTTAGGGATTCCTAATGTTCGCTTTCTCCAAGTAATTTGCACATTAAACAATCACAAGACTTGATTTTATTGTATCTTTCCTGCAAAAGTATTTGCTTAAGAAGCCTTATGTTCAAGGTTATGTAAAATATTGTTCTTAGTCTACTAACTGTGACCACAGCACCTTATTGCTATTTTAGCCTATTTATCAACCCTATAGTGGAAAGAGATGTGTCCAAACTTATGCTTTTGTTTAGTGGGGAACATAAAAAGTTTCATAGAGTTTGCAAGAGTTTCAATAGTTTGCAATTTTGAAGACTTAAAATGCATTCAGCAGCAATATTTATTCCTCGTATTCTCATTTATTTAAACTACCAGTTATTATCTTAGTATGATGTGTGTGGGGTTAAGTAAGGTTTAGCAAAGTACCCAGATTCACACTGTTGTTGTTTTGTTTGGTTTTGGCACTAAACCTTTAGCCCAAACAGATCTCCAAATTCTGGCAAAGGTGAATCATAAGACACTATTGTAATCCTCTTATACAAATGAATTTCTTCCGAAGAAAATTAATGGAATATAAAATTAAAATATAATCCATAATCCTAAGAAATGAAAGAACATGAAAATTAAGAAATAAAGTAAGAAAATAACAATCTAGAAGTCAGCTCTTGAACATATCTAATGTTTCAAAAGCCATGTAGCCTGTCCAAGAGCCGAATTAGAGGAAGTAAAGCGTAGCCTTGGGAAAGAAACTACATGACAGGATGACCTGGAATTGGGAAAATCTCAGAAAATGAAAGTGTGAAGAATATACCCAGAGGTGCAAAATCCATTCTCCTTGCTCCCAATAACTTTATCTAAAGTAATCTCTCAAGCACCAGAAGCATCTTCTTCCTGTCCAGTTGGATTTACTCAAAAAAGAAAATTAGGGGAGAATAAATTAAAAAGTCTAGACACAGCGTATAAGTAAAACAATCTGTTTCTGTGACAGCAACAGAGAAGAGCCTGGGAATTTTAATCTATTTCTCCCTCACTTGAACCAGAGAAAACTCCAGTAGCTGTGGGGAAAGAGGTAGATTGGAAAGAAATGTTTCAGTGATTAATTATAATCAGAAATAGAAGAACCAAAAGCAACACACACATAAAAATAAAAAGTGGTGAAATAAGGAAACAGAGGTATAGCCTGGCAGTGAGCAAAGAAACATCATGAAAAAATATTGCCAAGGACAAAAATTTGCAAGTGATTTCAGCAGGAATTATTATAAAGAAAACTTTCAGGCAAAAGTAAGATACTATATACAAAACTACGGATTCTCAAACTGTAAAAATAATGGGAAAAAGTAAACATTTTAAGGTAATAGTACTTAAGGACTGAGTGAAATTTTGCATCATGAAGGATTGTTATTCATACTTTTCTTCCTCCATGATGTTCTAAGATGCTTTCAGATCCTTTCTATGAACACTGATTTTTCAAGCTATAATTGATAAGTTACCTACATGGCTTTTTCACTATGATGCAAATTATGAGCTGCCAGGATCTTCTCATGTTCTTTTTTTTTTTTTTTTGTCATTGTGGTTGTTCCCTTCTTTGGATCCCCAGTGCCTGTGTACATGTGTGCATTTGGTAAAACATCTAATAAGTAAATATGTGTGGGCATATAAATGAATCAGAATAAATGTCAGAACAATCATAGCTTGCTTCCGTTTCCTAAAGTAATTGTGGAGCTGTGAAATGTATACAGAGAAAATAACAAAATGTGAAATGTCAGGGAGAAGGTTATGCATTTCTTCTTCGCTTTTGAAGCCTATCTGTTAAAATAAATTCTAAAGTGGAACTTTTAGTTAAATAACTATGCAGAATATGGACAATAATCTTGAAATAATACATTATTGTAATCCTCATATTCTTATCATACTCAGTGAAATTGGTGAAACTTCTTAACCCTTAGGTCAAATCAGGAGCTTAACAAACTGTTTGCTCTGGCTCACTTGCAAGGACTAATTTGCAATTTTTTTTTTAAAGTAAAGCAGCCGCACATTATTATTTGCATAAATAATGTTTCACATTTATACACCAGTAATTTTTGTAACCTTAAAAATCTCTCTAGACATCACCAAAGAGTAGTTTAATGCTGTTTGCTGAGTTTCCATAATTTTTTAAAAACTATTGTAGAAAAGTAAAATAGCTAGTTAAACCTAAAAAGAAAAACAAACGTGGACATGGACTTTCACCATTGGCTAGCTGAAATTTAGGTATGATTTTAGAGTAAAAAATCAAAAATCAATTTCAACCTCCTAATAATGATCAGAACTTATCATAAAAGATAATTTTTCACCCTTAACCTTTAATTTTCCCTCAAATATACAGTAGAAGAACGGAATTGCCATTTATTAAAATATGTGTAAATCAATGGTGTTTTAAATTATTGAATCGGTATCACTTTACTACACTATCGCAAGGGTTTCTGCAAGCAATCATCTATGTGTTCCACAGTAGCAAGTCATATAGTTCGGTTTCTGCCTCTTTCCTCATTCTCTTTGCCCCAGCATTACGTAGACGGAGGATTTTTCTAAGGTAATGGGTAAAAGGAGTGCGTTAGCCTACTATGTCTTGCTAGTTTTTTTTAAAAAAGGATATAAACAATTTAAAGAAGAAAAGAGTTTTTTCTTACTGTTTCAGCAGTTTCAATGCATTGCTTTAGCCTGGGGTGAGGCAGAAACATCATATCAGAAGAGAACTGCAAAGGAAATCCGCACATCTCATGGTGGTCAGGAAACACAAGGGACAGCAAGTCAAGTCGAGAGAAAGAAGCTGGGAGCCAGATACAGTCTCCAGCATCAATATCCCATCACCCACCAGACACACCCAGAAGTGTGATTTACTAATCTCCTAGAGGTTTCTCAAGCCACTCAAGACAATCAATAATCATCCTCATGGTACACTATCAGCACACAAATATACACAGTAAGGCACAGCCCTGTTCTCCCTACCACAAAATGAAATGGATCAGTTTATCAGTGCTGTACACACAGAAGCAGCCTCAGTTTGTGTCTCTATCATAAGACATCTGTTCATGTGCCAGAATATCAATGTAATCATTTTGAATGAATGACCTCCTTTCTAAGAAGTCAGTAATCAGTTCCAACTTATCTAAACCTACTATTATTTGACTCAGCAAATTGTTTTCAATGGACACTGTAAATAGATTCTTCTAAACTTCAACTCTGTGTTTGGCAGGTTTACCAAAATTTTGAAAGCCCTCTCTAGGGCCCATTTCCCAAGCAGAATATATTGTTCAACATCAACATTTTTATTTGGAATGAAAATTAATTACCTTGAATTTTGCTTTAGAAGAACTTATTTTTATGTTAATAATATGAGATCATATGACACACCATTCAGTGTGAAAAAATTAATGTACATAATTTTAGCTTATCTATTCATATTACACTATCTTTTGATTTATATTTTCCTTCAGTAGATTAGATGCCACTAAAGTTAATTCTACATCAAACTTTTGACTTGAAAACTCTTAGGTCTTACTAAATATTCTGGATTTCCACTTTTGTATCTTTTCTTTCAAATGATACATTGAGACAGATGGATACATGTAGGTAAAGCAATACAGATACAAGCATTCTTCTAAAAGGTTATTCTCATCATCTCACAATATTCTATCATTTCATAATGTTTCCAAATGAATCTACCCCTTCACCTAACTATTCTAGCTGTGCTACCTCTTCTGAATTCATTCAGTATGCACAGTTCAGTAGATGTTCATTCATCCTATTGCATAAGCCATGGATCATGGGACAGACATTGAAAAACATAGGCATTTTCTGGGATGTTGAGACATGTTTGGTGGATTGCAACATAGTCATAAAGTCTAGGCACAATATTTTTCATCCTTCCTATTTTGAAATACTATGATTGCTTTCTTAACTGTGTTTTTCCCACACCTCCTTCATGGCCAAAATGCAAGCCGAGTGAATTTTCCCTTCCTGGAACCTCTGAACAGACATCTGTATGCATCTGTTTATTAATTGTTTTGCAACAACATAATTAACCTACTTTGCATTCTCATTTTCATAAACTTAGTCAAGTGACACAAAATTAATATTGAGAGCTATTTTCTTCCAACTAGATTATCATTTTATGCTAAGGTATATGTGAAATATATATGTAGTATATCTGTGTAAATATATCTATAATTATATGTATATATGGTTATAATAGATGCCAAAATGTAAGAGTTATTCAAAAATCACCCTCAAAGGACACAAACATTTTAACCTAATATATAATAACAGGAGAGGACCATACTGTACATACATACCCCTGACACTTGTTACTCAAAAAAGTGGCCCATGGATAGCATATACATAATAGATCAGCTTATTAGGAAAACAGAATCTTAGGCGTTAGACACTTCCTGACTCCTACTTTTCATTTTGGAAAAATTCTTAGTTCATTTTTGTATCTCAAATTTCAAAACTATGAGGTATGCTTGCAAAATATGGTGAAAGTTTCAATTTTAAAAATTATTACAGTAAGAGATACATTGCCATTAATCAAATTCAACATACTCTGCATCATTTTGAACACACTTATCCAGTTGTTTTGCCAAGTTCTGAAGCAGTTCTGGAAGTCTTCTTTCATAAGTATCTTTACTTGAGCTGTCCTGGCTGGGTTTGTGCCCTGAATTGATTCAAATTATTTACCTTTCATGATCATTTTAAGTTGATAGAAAAGTCAGATGTCACAGTGTGGCAGATCTGATGAATAAGGTGAGTGACGATAAGCCATAATTCTGCATGAGCTTGTAGTTGGCCTTTCCACTGAATGGCTCTTGGAAGCAAAGTAATCTCATACTTTGTGAAGACGCTCAACAGAGGACTTCCAGAACTGCTTCAGAAAGACTGCTTCAGAACTGCCAAGAATGAAAGGATAAGTGTGTTTGAAATGACAGAATGTGTTTTGAGGGCACATTGAGAGGACTGAAGTCAGTGGGTCTCTTACTGTGTAGACATTGATACTTTCTTAAAAGTTAAAATGTTTTAAGACTTTTTAAAAAAATTTAAACGTTCACCAAATTTTTTGATCACACCATTCACTTGATAAAATGCTTTAATCAATAGAGGCATGTAAGCTACTGATAAAAGGTTGTAACGATATTTCTGATAAGCAGTGGTTTCCTTGAAGTGGAACACAGTTATTTAAAGAGACTCATACACAAAAAAAGAAAAAAAAAATTCCAATGTTCCAAAAGTTCTCCTGTTGGCCCAGTGAGTGAAACAAGAAAATCTGAACAGGGGCTTCCATTTCATTTAGTATAATCTTAGAATGATGCTTGATAACTCTTCACAATTCAGTAGTGGTTAGTTATTAATTTAAAATATAGAGAATAGATACATGTTCTTCTTAACTTACCCTATGTAGATATAATCTGTGTGTAGTTTGTGTGTGTGTGTGTGTGTGTGTGTGTGTGCACACGCATGCATGCACAGGTGCTAAGGATTGAATCCAAGGTCTTTGCATGTACTACATACACAGTCTTTCAAGTTTTTACTTTTTATTTGAGAAAGAATGATACTAAGTCACTAAATTTCCTGAGCTGAACCCAAATTTTCTATCTTCCTAATCAGCCTGCCCACTGTCAGTGTTACAGATTTGTAATTCGTTGTCCAGTAAAGTTTATCATTTTTAAGCAAGGGATGTACATTATAACCACTCATTGAGCTTTTAAAATGTAGTCAATTTTAGAACAATCATGAGTACTTTAAATAAAATATTGAGATGAGTAAAAGGTTTATATAATTTTAAATATATAGAGGAATGAATAGATGACCACTGGCCAGTTGAATCTATAGTATTAAATATACCCACTAATATTTTGGTAATGTTGCCAAATCAGCAACAGGTCATTTTCTGTTTAATGTTCTGAATGTCATAGTTTGTCTGAGTCGATGTTTTCTATCTGAATTTCTCAATTAAAATGAGTGCTGTCCTAGGAGATATCCTTCCAACATCTTGGTGTGCTGTCCATACATTTTTCTAATTCAAAGATTTCATGAAAATTCAATGATACAAAGCAGTTCAAATTGAGGAAGGAGGGAAGGAAAGAAGGAAGACAGAGGGATGGGGAACACAGTAAATAAGAGGGATGGACAGAGTTGAAACAATAAAGTAAAATAGATAATAAAGGAGAAAATGGAGAAAAGGAAAACTAGATGAATAAAATTTGGAGTGGGTATAAAGAGAAAGAAACAAAAGCACAAAGTAAAAGGGAATGATGAACACAGAAGAATAGAAAAGAAGAGAACTACAACTTTCACTTACTGGTATCTTGATTTCTTCCCTGTGCTATAGTTTATCAACCAAGAGGAAAATCTTCTGTACCAACTACATATATTCTACATTTTTCATCCTGCCAGACAGAAATGGCGACTTTCCCTCTGCTTCTTTTGTAGTATTATTATTACTTTTAGAGAGATTAGTGATGTTGGAAATATGACATTTATGGACTGACTGTCTCAAATGTGAAGTACAAAGCATTTAGCTCTGCATTTATGCAGCCCACATGGGACTTTCTGCAAGAGAGTTTTCACAAGAGTGAAAATTGTAGTCATCAGATGCTCAAGTGAATCCTGGAGACTTTTCTGAATCTGTTTTTATGACTCTGGTTTTATCTGTTTTTATTCTAGTACTCAGTTTTATGGCGTTTTTGATGTTAAATGCACTTCTTTCAGATGGGTGACAGATTGGTGATGATTTAGCAACATAGTGATTGCTCATCTAGGACCAAAGTAAAACATTGAAATTGCTAGTAATATTAATTTAATTTTTAAATCTGGGGTGACACAAACATTCATGCAATAGCTCACCACGTCACAAATACATAAACTCACACTTATCTCTTAGTGCACGCTAAATGGCCCATCTTAGCTCAACTGCTAAACCTGGAAAATGAAAGTAAAACAAATCACGTGGCACTCTAGAGCCATTATGTGATTGTAAGGCCGGAAAGGATGACTGTGTGCCTGTTAATTTCTACTTCCTGAGATGTGGCAATTTCTTGAAACTTTTAGAATTAATTTTATTCTTTTTTATCTTTTAAAATAATACTTAATGTGAGGTTTGAAAAATCAACTTTATGCTTCATCTAAAAAGATACTATATAACTGGATATAACTGATGCTAAATTAAAGCCTAATTTGTTCGTATCAGAATAATATCAGTGTTAGCAACAACGACAAAAACAACACCCACTAGTTTGGAAATTTATAAATAATGTAGTTGCTTAAATTTAGTCTCCACCTGTGGCTCTCTTCTTTCTTTTTTACAGTGCTTTGATAATTTACTTGAAAGAATCTTTTGCTGTAGTTAAATTATGAAGTATAAATGATCAATGCTCTCCAATACAGAGATGCTGCTGCTTATTTTTCAAGGAAATATGTATATTAACATAGAAACATATCACAGAGAGCTGGTATGTGTATGAGCATCTTTACAACTTTCTGAAATTATATGGATATATTAAGCAGCATTCCACATTAATAAATATAAATCATTAAATTATTTTAAATCAGGAGGTAATAATCATACCTATTATATGTTAAGAGTTATACTAAGCTCCGGGGGGGGGGGAACTAAAAATAAACCCTGTACTTTTAAATTTTATATCTGGGAAAAAGAGAATATTGATGAAAATGAAATTCCTAGGAAGTGTATTAAAAGCAGTGACAGTGCAAACACAGTATCATATGGAATCAGAAGATGAACTGCTTTAGTTCACCTGAGAAGGGAGAAGGAAAGCTTACTTGGGTGAATCTAGTGTGGATTTGTGCAAGGGCATTGAAACACCTGTATCAGATGAAAGAGTATGGGAAAACACTGGGACCAAAACAGCATAGGATAGACTAAGCCAGGAATAAATTTTGTACATTCATTTTGAAGTTTGAAGCCTTCAAAGTAGACACCTCTAGAAATGTCTGCATCTTGGAGCAGACTGTTCCAGAAAACACAATCACACTCTGATTCACGTGCAAAGAATGTATGAAAGAAGACCTCCTAGAAACAATGAGATCTCCTATTCAGGACATAGGAAAAGGGAGGGAAATATGGTAAGAAGATACATTCATAATGGTGCTGGGAAGGTACCTTCAGCTTGATCAGTAGCACAAAGTACAACTCAAATTTATCCTCAGTAGAGATAAAGATGCTTGGCTTCCATCTTCCTACATCAGCCATGAATGGCCTTAGGCCCACCCTGGTGAGCACGAACTTCCAGGACCTCAGATTCTCTACTCAGGTGAGCAGAATGGTCTCATAGTTTCCAAAGAAAGACTCAAGTGAAATTTGTTAAGGCAGAGAACAAGAAAAGTTGTGAAGAAGCCCATAAAAATAAATATAAGGATATAAGAGAACCTGTGAAAAGTGACAGTACGGTTCTTTAGAGTTTGTTATGGTATGTATTTAGAGGTCCCTGTACCAAAGCCTCCTGCAGTTTAGATGGGTATTTTTTTGGATGCAGTTGGATCTGGAGTGTGTGATTGATTCATGGTGCAATGCTAAGATTAAGAGTGATGAGATTAAGCGTGTGGGTGATTGCTGGATCACTCTACTGATTGGATTGGCTCTTCCCTAATTCCAGTAGTTTGGGTACAGAATAAGGGACAGAAAAAGAGTTGTCTCCTCTTTCAGTTGCTGCTTTGCTAAATTCTGCCTGCCATGTTTCTCCTCTGTTTAAGCAGGAGATGAGTGGGATCCCAAACAGAGCACCCAGACAGAGTAGGAGAAACGGTATCTTTTATTAGAAGGTGTCTCTGCACGGGATTCACATCTCTTTGAGAATCCCAAACAGAGCTTTGTTTCTAAATTTGTTTCTTTTCTATGGGTGATTTTTGTTGGAGTCCAGCATGAAGGGAGGTTGTAGAAACAGAGCAGGAGTTAAGGTCATGAATGAAAGAAGGGGGAATGTGAAGTTCCGCGGGGAGTTTTCAAGACTATTATGCTTTACTGGCATTACAGTATAGCCTCACCAGTGGTCACAAACACCAACTTCATTAAGGAGCTTAGCTGCTGTGTTAATCCATAGGTGCTCAATCTCACCCCAGGAGATACTTTCTTCTCTAAGAGAGACCGGCCACCCAAGCTCGGACACAACTGATTATGGATTGAAATACCATGTCACTCAGCCTTAGAATAAGCTGATTATGGACTCTACAAATTGTGAACCAAATAAACCTTTCCCCCTTTAGCATTTGGTGTTGGGTATTTTGTTTTATCACTAACAGACAGAAAATAGCTAGCATGTAATGTGGTACCAGAGAAGTGAGGTTGTTGCTGTAACTATAGTGGACCATGTGGCTTAGAAAACTTTGGTGCTAGTTCATGGGGATAGGGAGAGTTTGGAGAAGTTTGGAGATGCTGGCTGAAGATATAGAGCTTGAACACCTTAGGTTGTACTGTATGGGAAGTTCTGATGAGAGATTATAAGACCAGAAAGCTGATAGATATCTTGCCTGTAAAGACCAGGTTCAGGAGGTTACTGCTGGGAAAAAAGGTTGCATTGGCTCTTGGACTCCAGATGATGTATGTTATGCCTTGGTAGAAAGTTAGTCTGCATTTTGTTTGTGTCTGGAGACTTTGCCTGAGACTGAGATTAAGGGCTGCTGACTAACCTGGCAGAAGAAATTTCAAGGCAGTCTAACAATGAAGCAGTTGTGTGCCTACTGTTAGGGGCTTTTAGTCAGATTTATGTTTAGAATCAAGAACAAAGAGCCCAGCAGGATGATTTAAAACTTTGTACCAGGAAGGAAGCTCCACTAAATTTGTGGCCTGTAAAGATAACACAGAGAAGATCTTGATTGCTGAGATGGAAAAGGAGAATAAAAGAGATAGCCTGAGAATATCATAAGAAATATCAGAACTTCACCCTTTACACCCTAAAAATTGTAAAAGTGAAAGACTGATTTAAGAAGAGAGTCCCAACGTACTGTGATCCAGAATGGCAGTGGCCTAGAGAAGTTGTTCCTTGGGATTTTGTTCATAGGCACTCAAACCTTACAGCCAAGAAAGAATGAAATCTGACTACTCCTCCAGCTTGTGGCTGACCTTGGCATCATCCACGTGCCACTGGTTTTAGGTGCATGCAGAACACAAGAGTTGTGGGGTTGGGAAGGCTTCCACCCAGATTTCAGAAAAGGCCTGGGAGGCCAGGCACTGTGCCCCTGAGAGAGCAATGTGTGAAGCTGAGAGTTTGAAGCTGAAGGTGCAGCGGATATTCCAAAATTTTGAAGAAATCATGAACATGGGCTGTTTTAGGAAAATTGTAAAGATGGAGCAGAACTGACCCAAGAACGAAACCATGGGAACTACAACCACCAAAAGTGCAGTAGAGGCAGAGCCACCCAAGTTCTTTGGAGTTCACATCTTGCCACAGATTGGCTCAGCTGCTCCACATGGAGCTACATGACTTAATGTTTTCCCTGATGGATTTTGGACTTGATTTGGTCCCATTCCTTTCTCTCCCTCCTTTTGTACCTTTTCAAATGGTAATGTTTATCTGTGACATTGTATATTGTAGGTGTTGAACTTTCTTTTCATTTATACAGGGGTTCATAGCTAGGTGTTGCCTTAAATCTCAGAAGAGACTTTGGGCTTGGAGTTTTCAGCAATGCTGAAACTGTTAGGAATTTGGCAACTTATAGAGATGGGCCAAACGCCTTTTCTGTAATGTACAAGAGTCTTTGAGTCCAGGGGAATAATGTTATGGTTTGTGTCCAGATGTCCCCCCAAAACATCATGCAGTTTTAGATGGAGTTGTTTTGGAGGTGGCTGAACTGAGTGTATGATTGATTCCCAGTGAAATGCTAAGATTAACTGTGCTGAGAGTAAGGGTTAGTGATCACTGGGTTAGTCCACTGGTTGAATTGGCATCACCCTAATCCCATTAGACTGGAAGATTGTTGCTTTTTAGTTTAAAGAGAAAAGAACAGGGAAAAAACCCACAAAAACAATAAAAATGATACAGAATTTCAAAACAAGATGATAAGAAATTAACAATGGTTAGTGTGTTACATATTTTTATCTTCAAAGTAGTTGCTCAGACTAACAGATATAGGTATGCAAAATTGATCAAACAGTTAAACATTAACTGTTCCTTTCAATAAGCCAAAAGAAATTAGTTGTATAAGTATCTTGTGTGTGTGTGTGTGTGTGTGTGTGTGTGTGTGTGTATATATATATTCCTTCCTTCTTTTTTCCTTTCCCTCATCCCAGTTGTTCTTTCCTTTTGAGCAGTTTCTTTCCCTTTCGCATTATCTATTGTACCTTTCACATGTTTTTAATTCTTCTGAATATTTTTATAAGTTTTTTATTGAAGCTTCATTTACATATCTTAAAATATCACCCATGTTAAATGTTCAATTTTACTAAATTTATTTACTGAGTTGTTCAGGAGTCACCACATTCAAGTTTTAAAATTTTTTTATCAGTCCTAAAAGATTCTTTATACCAGTTAACACTCATCCTCATTCCTATTACAGCTTCAAGTATCTAATAATCTCTTTTTCCATAGCATTTCCTTTTTCTTCTGGACATCTCAAATGGAATCACAAAATGGATGGATTTTTAAACCTGCTTTATTTCTATATTACAACTAAAACAATGTGAACTGATAGTGTTATTGATCAACCAATTTTGCTAAAATTATTGGTTGCCCAGCGCTATAGGCTACTCATGACAGAAAGAAGGCAGAGCAGGAGGAAGGGGGAGGGTGAAAGATAGAATGTTGAATGCAAGAAAGAAGGAAGAAAGAATGAAGGAAGGAAGGATAAAAGAAGAAAGAAAGAAAGAAAGAAAGAAAGAAAGAAAGAAAGAAAGAAAGAAAGAAAGAAAGAAAGAAAGAAAGAAAAGAGGAATGGGTAAATGGGTAGATTGGTGGGGGAAGCAGGTGAGAAGGTGAGTGTGGGTGTTATGCTTTCATGAGGAAAACAGAATGACCAAACAGTCCTGCAAATAAATGTAAATTCAAACAAGTTCCATGATGTTCTGAGAAATTAGAAAAGAAGGAAGACTTCTCTGAATGGCAATATTTGAAAAAATATATAAAACGTAGTGTGCACAAATGCAAGTTATTCTTGACAGAAGAGACAGGTTGTGCCTCTATCAACAGGAGACAGGTTTAACACAAATAAACCAGAAAATGGTAGGCTGCTTCTCTGAAAATGAAGAAGGGTAGGAGATACAGCCAGATCAAATTCTGTCTCATTAAAGCATGTTAAATATAGAGTCCATATATCAGGAAAAGAAAAAAAAGTATAAATACTTTAATACTAAATTTATTGAGACATCATTAGATTGATACAAGTTATATTTGTATATATAATTGCAGGAGATACTCAAAGTGGTAGCCATGAGCTTCCAGATGTTTGCAATATGGCAAACTGTGGAAGTGAGCATACACTCTTTGGTGGACGATTTTGGTCAATTTTAAAGCCAAATGGTGGCTCTGGAATATTTTAAATTGGGGATCTTTAGTAAGCTCCACTAGTTCGAGGAATTTTTAGACAAAGTTCTCAAAATATATTTTCTAAGCAGAGAAAGGAATTCATTTTCTTTTACCTATTTCAGATTTCTGTCACTTGATGAAGATTTTTAATGCTCCTAACTTAATAATTGGCCACCAACAAAACCCAATTCCATCATATTTTCTGGAAAGTCAAGGTTTTACTCTATCTCTCCTATTCTGCTTCCACAATTGGACAGACACATTTCCTGGGCATTGTTCAAGAACCTATTGATTAACTCGTTAGTCACAAACTGATTTTTCTTTACTATCCTGTAATCCATAGAAACTATGCAAAGAACTATTTTATATCTCTTTCATATCTTTACAGTTTCCTAGCTTTCCTTCCTGAACTCAAATAAGAGTTCATTTCTGTAATACAAAATGGAAAAAATAAAATGGTTAAGGCAATGTCAAGATTATCTGCACAAAGAGCTCACTTTGTTAATTTGGATGGTCCTGATAAATAGTTTATATGGATCAGATTTAGCAGTGAATGGCTTACCAACATAACGTGATGTTCCTGACACACACTGTGATTTTCTGTAAGCATTGGGGTGAATATTATCAAGTTGGTTGGCTTGAGAGATATTTGTGAGATTAGTCAAGTACTTTTCCAGACATGTCTGGGAGGAGAATGGGAGCATGACCTTGAGTCTGATATCTGTCCCTGGCCTCTTCCTCTCTGGCTGTTACCTCCTTTCTCCTTCCTGGATGCCAGGATGTTAGCAGGATTCCCTTATTTGCCTTTCTGCCTAGATGTATTTGCCTTGGAGTAGATAACCACAAACTAATACATATAAAACTATGAGCCTTGGTCCTGATCTGGGCTAGTGTACTGTTAAAAAGTAAAACCTGGGCAAAAAACCCAAAATAAATGAGTTTTTCCTAGTCAGGCCTTTTGTCCCAGCAATAGAAAGCTCAGCAATGCTTGTATCTTGCCTTTATTTCCCCTGTCTCAGAGAAATGGATGTTAGTGATGTTAAATAGCCATTTCTTGCCCACTACCTTCTTTATTTTCAATTTCTTTATTAGTGCCATGTTTGCAGCATACAATGACTACACTCATCCTAGGAAGATGGTTCATGGGCCTGACACATGTTAAATCTTTTTTCATCTCGTTTCCCTTCCCCAACCCCCAAATATATCTTATATTTCCTATTATGTTTCTATTTTCCTCTATGATTTGTTCATAGTTTGCATTTTCATAAAGGAGAACTCATGAGCTCTTTAAACTTGTGTGTCTGATTTATTTCATGCAATAGTTTGGCCTCAATGTACATTCATCTTCCTAGAAGTGACCCAAGTTTATGGAGACTCTTTAAAACATTAAAAATAAAAGTTCCTTTTGACCCAGGTAATCACCTTCTAGGTATCTTCTCTGAAGAGTGAAAGACATCATATTTAAGTGACACATGCCTATCCATGTATACAGCAGCAAAATTCATGGTAGCTTAATCTTAAAACCCACCTATTTCCCCAACAAAAATGAATAGATTAAGAAAATGTGTTTACTGTGCACAAAGTATGACCTTCAATATACACTGTCTCTTAAAATCATGTCCTTTGACTTGATTCAAGATTAGAACTCTGCAATTTTAATAAAATTCCACAATCGCAATTTAGAAATTGAAAACTGTATTTGTGCTAGATTTCTGATTTGTACTTGGATGCTATTTCATTTGTTTGGTATGTTACTTAATTACACTTTATCATGTTCTCTCTTCTAAGCCGTATAGTTAGGAAATGGTTTACATAGCCTAGTTCATTATTATGTAGTTTATATTTCATGTGTCATTCTCAGACATTTTCCTTATTTTTATACCTTTGGTGCTATTGAAGGTTTTAGTGCATTTATTTTGCTGTCAAACATTATTTTTATTATTTCCTTCTAAAGTTAGTTGAATTTTTTTTTTGTTTATTTTTGCTGATCACTTTTCCCCTCCTGAACAACAATCCTTTTTAATCATTTTAATGCCAGAGTTATTTGATATCTATTCTGGGCAGAAGTCCAGCTTTGGGGAAAAAAGCTAGAATGATCCCACGTAGTTCAACAAGTGTTAGGGAAACTATTTTTATGGAATAAGCAGTGGTCTTCACATTAAGGGTAATTTTTTTTCTGCCAGCACTGAAATTTTTATCTTGGAAATAATTTTATCATTCTATTTAAATTAATGCTTCATTCACTTACCTAAGTAATAAGCGACAAATTTAAAATCACGATCAAACAAAATGTCTTCTTTCAGACTCATTGCCATGATGTAGAAATGTAGTAGGATCCCTGGATTAAGATTTCAAACAAATGTGTCAGAAAAGCTTATTTTCCAGTAAACTATGATGTGCATGCATTGCACCATACAAATGTATTGCTAGTTTGACAGGGACCACTGCTGCATTAAAAGGAACAATTTGCATGGCAACAAGCATATGACATGCAAATGAGGCTTCCTACATACAGTGCGCTCTGTTCAAGGCAGTAGCTATGAACTAAGCATAGAGAAAGGGCTTAAATTGATTTATTCATTTAATGTTCAGTGCACATCTGCCCCTCAGACTTCCCCTGTTTTAGACCCCATGCCCTTGGATCACATCTCCTTCCATTCTTCAATGAACAGAGCTGTTGCAAGAGTCAATGTCCCAGCCTCACAATGGAAGCTCATCCTTGGAGCACTGTGGAGGCAATGAGGTAATAAAATCATGGAGTCTTAGTATTTGTGGAAAATTCTGTGAATTACTACTCCATTCTTCCTCATACATTCATATATATGTAGCAATTGCCACCTACAATTCATTTGAAAACCTATCACAAAGAGACCATTAGTGATTCTAAATCTCTGAGTACCAACTCTTCCGGTTTGACCTCCAGTATATCTACTCAATGCAAGATTTTTATAATTTTCTTGCAGTCCTCTAATGCATATTGAATATTTCATATGACTATACTTAAATGGTGGAGGAATGTCCAGGCAGCCTTATTTAGTTACCTCACTTTTACACTAAAAACTGCATTTTCTTAATACTGTTTCTCATGACAAGCTCACGTTCAATTACTTACCTTGATATGTGTGATGTTACAAGAAGCTAACTCCTGGTACATATTAAGGCTACAGTAAACAAGAAAGAAAGAGGAAAAGCCTCACCCATATATCTAGATTTCTATTACAGGTAGGCTGTGTGTGGTTATTAATGTTACTCTCTGCTCTCAGAGTTTCAACATAGCTTTAATCATCATGAGAACAGATTAGTGGTTAGGCATCTCTCAGTGATATCCAAGTATCATTTTGGATTCTTCCATGTATATTTTCAAAACTAAAATAAACAAGCTGAGCCAAATTTAAAATATCCTTTGAGTATCGTTTATGTAAAATTAGTGGAAGTATATGACAATACTGGTCGAAATAGAACATCTATTTTATGAAAAAAGACTTCAATAACACAAACTTTTCTAAAGATGCAAGTTCATGTATTTTCTTATTAAAACAAAGGATAAATGTTAAAACCAACAATATAATACAAAAACAGACTCAGAGGGCTTCTGGGAAGATGGCAACTGGGTAAGCAGAAGATAAAGATCCTTCCAGAGGATCGCCACTCAGACATTGGAATATAACAACATGAGAAAGACAGGAAGGAGAGAAATGTGTACCCTGAACCCAGGAAGGATCTGAAATGAGAATTGAAGCCCTCAGAAAGAGCAAAGAAGACCTTTCCTGGAGGAAAGGCTCAGAGGGACGCCATGACATAGTTGGAGGAAGAGGAGGCAGAGAAAGAGTCACCACTCCAAACACACCCTTGTCCTGCTCTCTCATTCCAGCGCTCACAGGTTTGGCTTTCGAGGCCCATGCTCACGGGAGCCTCCTAGCTCAGCCAGGGGAGAGCGGAGTTCTGAGAGCTGGTCCAGGACTGGGGAGGAGAAGGTGCAGCCCAGAAAAGGGCAGTGGCAGTAGGGAGGTGTTGTGGAACCCAGCATGAGGATGAGCAGTTACAACAGCCATTAAAACAGAATCCCTACTCTGCAGCAAACTTTCTTATCAGCACCTGGAGGCAAGATGGAGTTAAAGCAAACAGAACGCAGCCCACCACACCCAGCTCTATGCCTGCCCCGAGCCTGGGCCCTCCTACCTCTCTACTGTGTGAGCAACTACCAGCAGAAAGTAGCAGAGAGCAATGGCAGCGACCCCAGGGCCGCAGCAACTCCCAGGGATCCAGCCAAGGAACAAACGGGAACTGGAGCACAACAGCAAGAGAGAGCTGCAGATGGAGGTGGATCGCACGGCCCCCGCCCTTCTCACTCCAACACCAAGCAGGAAGCACGAGCTGAGTTACCGGGCTTCAGCTCCCACCCTGAACTCCCTCTCTGAGCACCTTGAGTCTCGGTGGCCCGAGCACTCAACATGTGTCCCTGACAGCAACAGGCTGAGTCCATGGGCTTGAGGACTTACCCTAAACTACTAATATGAGCACCAAGAGGGACTTCACACTGCTTGCATATATGAACCTTGTATGAAACCATAGCAACAAATTACACGAAAAGCAGCAGTCCTGAAGTCCAAGAGACAACAATATACTCTACACAGCAGACCCGAGAAAATCTTCCAATTCTCTTCTAGAACTAACAACTAAACTTAGTACACACCCTGGACAACCACGGTAAGCATGGCTGGGGGAGACCTCATGCCACTTGTGCCCAGCATCATAAGTGTGCCCATTGCTCAGCTGCAAGGGGCGGGGAAAAGCAACACTGGACAGTGAGAGGTAGGAGGAGGTGAAGACCTGGAACTAAGGTCCAGACCTGATTCTCTAGCTGGGAGGGGGTAGCCAAATAGTCATAGGTAGCTTACAAGGAGACACTAGTGGCCTATAAGGAGACCCTGGGGTCCTTGTCAGGGAATTCAGTAGCCTGAGGGGGGAGGGGGCTCCCTCCAGGCTACATGAGAACCCTGAAGACCTGGATGGGGCCCCCAGCAGCACGGTGATGGGGCGGAGCCTGGCAGTCCACAGGGGACCCTGTGGACTCCATGAGGCCCCTGCAAGGGGGGCAATGGGCTGGAGCTGCAAGTCTGCTGGGGGAGACCCTGTAGACTCAACTGGGCCCTTGGCAGAGCCTTGCCAGGGCAGAGCCCCACTGTCTGCTTGGGTAACCCTGAGGATTCAACTGGGCCTCTGGACGCACTGAATCGAGGCAAAGCCTGGCAGTTCACTGGGTAACTCCACCGACTCGACCGGACCCCTGATGCCTTTGAGGGCTTGCAATGGGGGCTTGACCATAGTGAACTTGGTTCCCTGCCTATCTACCATCTTTGAGGATGGGTGCTTTCCCACCTCCTGCCATAGTAATTTGTGTATAACCATATTTGTTACAGCATAATTTGAAGCAGCCATGTATCTTCCCAATATGAGAGCACGAGGGAGTAAATAAACCCAAAAGTACAGTTATTATCAGAAGGAAGATGACTGATTGGGTGATAGAACAACAGAAATCAGGGTGGAGAAAATTGATTAATCAAATGAGCCATCATCTGTATAAATGAGCAACAAATGTGAAGATAACATTATGTAGTACAGCATCCAGTGTTAATTCCCTACTATCTTCTCTATAACTGGGTATTTCTTTTATTGTTTATGTGTTAACTAATGCAAAGATAACATTATGTAATACAGCATCCAGTGCTAATTCTCCACTATCTTCTCTAAAATTTTGTATTTCCTGTATTTTTTTTGTGTTATTCTGGCTTATATGTCTCCATTCTTTTGTCTTTTAAATAAAAGAAAGTAAAAATAGAAATAAAAAACAGAAATAGACTTAGTTCATGCACAACTTTTTCCACTTCCAAACTTGGTAACTTTAGAAATTTCATTTCACATTTCCTGCCTGTTTTCTCATGTGTAAAATGGTACGATATTTATATGTACAACACTGTGGTTTTGTGGAAATCTCACTTAAAACTTTTGGTGTAGTCAGTGCGTCATGTTAGAAAGTCTGGCTCAGAATGGTCTAAACTGTTGAAGAGTCTATGTTGGTGATGACGATAATGACAGTGAGGATGAATTTTATGCTGGTAATTATGATTATGATAATGATGTTCACATTTGTGATGCAATATTAAGAACAAGAGGAACAAAGGAAGACAATCATGGATAGGGTGAAATAGTCCTCAACCCTGGGGATATGATGGAGAGGGGCAGAGGGCAGGTTGCAGAGAGTAAAATCCTGTGTTCTTTTTCACCACTACAGAACATTAGAAGTAATGAATTAACAGCAGAAAAGGTTTATCTTGGCTCACACTTTCTCATGTTCTGCTGCATGGTCAGTTGCCCCATTGTTTTGGGCCTGTGGCCAGTCACAACAACATACTGAGAGCACAGTGGAGAAAATTGTTTATAGACTGTGCACAAACCTGCAAAAGGCAGCTGGAGAGGCCATAGTCCCACCATCTCCTTGCCATACACACTGCCAGGGGCTGAAGAAGCTATTTCCAGACCCTACATCCTAAAAGGCCCCATATCACAGTATCACCACCAGATTAGGCTCTCCACACACAGAGCTATGCAGGGCACTCAAAGTGGAAAATGAAGTAGTTAGAGTGAACAGTTGAGAGAACTATCCTTTTTCCATGCCAGAAAAAACAGAGATCATTGACTCATGGCAGAAAATGTGTGTTAGCTAAGTGAAAGCTCAGTAACAACTTGTTAAATGGGTGAAATAGTTATAGGCATTAATACTACTATGACAGAAGAGGTAAAATTAAATAAGATAAAATGAAATGTAATAAACTTTTCATCCAAAACAGACACAAAACAAATCAGGATTAGCAATAGAACAGAGATCAAACACATCTTTATAAAATAAACAGAGGAATATCAACAGAATTTCCCAATGCCTATACAACTTGGTGGACAGTCTGTCCTTCAGAATCCAAGAAAAATCCCACAGAAGACCATGAAGGGCAGCAAAGAGACAAACTGTTCATAAGATAATAGAGTCCCTGAGAACATTAAATAATAGTTCCATTATCAAAACTATGGTCATAAATCACTACAGAGAAGGAAGATTTAATCACTCATGAAATTAGAACACAGAACTTCAATAGTTTGGTCCAGAAACAGCGTGTGCAGGCCATATATGGATAGAGAAGATGAAGTTTTTTTTTTTTTTTTTTTTTTGGCGGTACTGGGGATCGAACTCAGGACCCTGCGCTTGCTAGGCAGGCGCTTATTCCACTGAGCTATATCCCCAGCCCCGAGAAGATGAAGTTAAAAACAAAAACAACTTTGCATAACCAACAAAGCTTTAAAACAATTTAATATGAGACAAGCATAAACTAGGCAAATAAAAACTAAAACAGCTAGAATGAGAAATGTTGATAACTAGAAAAGATTATTTTAACACCTAATAAGCTTATGTATTCCTTTCTTCCTTATGTAAAAAAAAAAAAATGACATTTTCCTAGTGTATTTCTTCTCATTTCTTCTGGGTTAACATAACCTGAAAAGTAATGATACTCTGTCTTCCAAATACATAGCATGTTGGGATAATTAACTGATTTTATATTGATTAAATTTATACTGTTAGTAGGAGTATAATTTAAACATTACCTTTTATATTATTTATTCCACTTCAATATAATCATCTCTTCATATTTTTTTATCAGTTGAAATCTAAACAACTTCTGGCATAACGTGATATTTCTAAGAATCATGTTAACCATGTTTGCTCTTGGAACATCATTTGTTTGGCAAAATGGTACAATATACATAGACTATAACTCAGTGTGTCTCTACGACTTGTTAGCTGTAATTTACTTCTCAGTTCTTTAAATCCCTAATTATTTCAAAGATTTCAATTATCTGGAACTAAGATATTTATCAAATGGTCACATATCAAATATCTTCTTCATTGTCGCCTCCACTGTTATAGAGAACTATAGCAGTTTCATGGATTCCCATCATCAGAGGGAAATTCCATGCTAAATTCCATGATGTAAACACCACGCACCCCACACATACACACTGAGAGCTAGAAGGTCGTTTGTAGAGTGCAGGGAAAATGATGATGTGGTTTTCCTTTTACGTGAAAGCACTATAAAGTCATTTCACCAAGCTCAGGGAGTCTCCAAGAGTAGTGTGCTAGGCAGCTCCACTGTGCCGATGGTGGTGAGATCAGCCATGTTGGATGCAGCTTGTTCTCCAAGTCCATAGATCTCTCCCCGTTCACTTCCACAATTTTGCCATTGAAAAGAGATTATTTCTTCTCATGTAAAGGCAGATTCCTTCTGGTTGACCAATCAAGTAATGAATAAAATATATAATGAAGCAATTTCATTTCTTATGGACCCTGTACAGTCCAGAAATAACTAAACTCTCTATTACAGGACAACTCTGCTTCTCCTAAGTGATTTATAGTCACAGCAATTTAAGAAAGTAGAAATGAAATGTGTCAGTCACTAGGTTAAAAATAAACTAATTTGCTAGAGATATAAATGCAAATAAAATATATAGCTTTATGAAAATTAAATCCGATAGCTATTTTACTTTTTCCATTGTGGATTATTTTGTTTTCTCAGGGTGCCTATTAATAAGTGGAAGATACTATGATTAATTTAGTTTTGATGTATTCATTCTTCAAAGCAATTCTGAATGAATTTGGAAAGGAAATATTCAAGTATGTTTTATATACTAAGGTTTTATTTTGTTAGAAACATGCTGAACACTAGATTAAAATATTATTTAAAATATGGTACTGAATATTTTGTTTTCAGTAGTGTCACAAATCATTTAATGACAAGTTTATTTACTATTGAATTATGTATCCAGCTAATCAATCTCTGTATTTTTAAAGAGGCTACCTTTCTCCCACTGAACATGTTTGACCCCTTTGTCAAAAGTAAGGTGGATGAGTTTTTCGTAGTTGTGGCTGCATCTTCTAATCCGTTCCATTGATCCGCAGGGCTGTATATTGTCAGTGTCATACTGATTTTATAACAGTAGCTTTGTAGTGCAGTTTGACTTCGGAATTGTGATACCTCCTGCCTTACCTTTGTTTCTAAGGATTGCTTTTGCTGTTCTACATCTCTTCTGTTTCCCCTGGATTTTAGGAAAGTTTTCTCTAGATCTGTGAGATATGCTAATGATATTTTGATTGGGATTGCATTGAATCTGTGTAACAGTGTTGGAAGTATAGCCATTTTTATAATGTTTGTTCTCCCTATCCATGAACAAGGAATATCTTTGCATTTTCTGAAATTCTTCTCTATCTCTTTTTTCCAAGTACTGTAATTTTCACTCTTACTGCCTTTGTTAAATTGATTCCTAAGTACTTCTTTTTTTTTTTTTTTGATGCTATTGTGAAAGATGTGGTTTCCCTAATTTCCCTCTCAGTGAGTTTGTTGTTTCTGTGCAGGAATGATATCAGTTTTTGAGTATTGACTTTGTATCCACTATGCTACTTTATTTATTTATTAATTCTGGGAGCTTTTTGCTGGGGGTTTTCTGGTCTTCTCCATAGAGTATCTTTTCATTTGTGAACAGTGATAATTTCACTTCTTTCTTTCCTATCTTTATTCCTTTTATTTCTCTCTCTAGTCTAATTTCTCTGAGTAATGTTTCCAGAACTATATTGAACAGGAGTGGTAAGAGTAGATATCCTTGTCTTTGTCTTGATTTTAGAGTAAAAACTTTCAGTTTTTGTCCATTTCGTAAGATGTTGGATGTTGGTTTGTTATAGATGGTTTTTATCAGATTGAGGTAAAGATCATGTATTCTGATTTCTGTAAAGTATTTTATCATGAATGAGCACTTGACTTTGTCAAATGCTTTCTGTGCCTCTATTGAGATGGCCATGCAATTTTTGTCTTTGTTAATATGGTGAATTATATGTATTGATTTGCATATATTGAACCATCCCTGCATTCTTGGGGTGACTCCTACTTGGTCATGATTTATAATCTTCCTCATGATTTTCTGCATTCTGATTGCTAGTATTTTAGCGAGAATTTTTTGCATGTATGTTCATTAGAGAGATTGGGCTGTAGTTCTCTTTTTCGGTTGAGTCTTTCTCCGGCTTCTGTATCAGAGTAATTGTTGCTTCTGGGAATGAGTTAGGGAGAATTGCTTCCCTTTCAATTCATTAAGGTATTTGAGAATAATTGGCATTAAATCTTGTCTAAATTTCTTGTAGATTTCAGCAGTGAATCCAGCAGGACCTGAGCTTTTCTTTGTTGCTAAGTTTTTTATTACATTTTCAATTTCATTGACTGATATTGGGTTATTCAAGATTTTTATATCTTTTTGATTCAGCTTTGGTAATTCATATGTATCTAGGAATCTAGACTGGAGATTGGGAAATCTGTCCATTTCTTCTGCCATTCTATGTGACAAAAGATTTTTGAAGTAGATATTTATGATCTCTGTGTTATTTTCTTAACTCAATTTCTGATGTATTTTGTCATATACATGTATAAATATACTAGAATTTATAGCTCAAAGATGGAGTTGATATATACTTTAGCTATAATAGAAAAAAGAAAAATGCAGAGTAAATTAATATAAAATTTATTTTATAATGATTACTAGCCCAAAACACCCAGTAAGTATGATTATAGCCACGTCACAGATTATTTTTTGCATCCAGGTTAAGTACCAAAGCATTTGTTCTTCAGATTGTCGTACTTCATGAAGTTCTTAGAAAAAGCTTTATTTCAAGTAACTGCTCTATAAACTCCAGGACATGCAGCTTCACCTTCATAATCATGATGGCTTCAGCTACATTTCAGGTAAAAAATAAATCTAGAGTCTGCCTTTTTTTAAATGTATGATTTTCCATTTTTATTAACAAATAATTATATAGTTTTATTATGTGCATTTGGTACTTTTATACATTGTTCTTTGGTTGGATATTATGTTATTCATCACCTCAAACATCATTTTTTATGAACACACCACCAAGTCATCTCTGCTAGTTATATTTCATTATAGGACATTGTTACTATAACCAATCCCTCTGTAATAGTCTAGAAGAACCTACTGTTCCTATCTGGCTGTGACTGTGTACCTATTAACAAATATCTTTCATTATATTCCCCTTCAACTATAATCCCCATTCTCTTCTAACTACCCTCCTACTCTCTTATTTCCATGACCTCAGCTTTTTTTAGGTCCAACAGACATGTGAAATTGTATACTAGTTGTCTTTCTGTGGCTGGCTTACACATATTACATTGTAATTTCCAGTTACATCTATGTGGATATTTAGAAGAAACCTTGCAAGAGTCAACAAGGGATCCTTCCGTTCATATTTAAAGGGACAGAAATTAATAACAAGACTACATCACTCTCAAGGGATTCTTGATAATTATGTATCTCATCTGCACAGGTAAATGCCAGCTGAAAGTATTCAATAGTTCAAGAGGAAATGAGGACCAAGGCAGTACCAATGCTTAAATCCCTTAACATTTTGCTATACTGCCATGGGTATCATTGATTAAGTATTCTCACAATATGAGGCCCATTTTCACCATTTATCAGTGACTAGGTCTAGTTGTATGAATCCTGAGCAGTTAACGTTAAAGGGACAAAGTAGTTGCTCTAAAAATGTAGGCATAAAAAATGTTATGTGCTATTATGTTTCCTCAAGGGGGAGTTCTACTCCAACTTTGTTCATCCAAATTTCCGACATAATAGAGAAAAACAAAACTATGAATACCCAGAAAAAGTGGCAAAATAGAAATCTAGGAAAATTCTGAAACTGTTGTTCAAACTGAAGAGTCCAATAAGTTAGGAGTTAGATTGAATGTTGAAAGTACTAAAAATTAAAGCAAAGTTTCATTCATTAAAGCATATTTGAAAGCATAATAATAATGCAGTAACTCAAAGCTCTGGCATATTTTATGTCTAATCTACCATCTTTGGTACCATAATATATCAACATATCTAATTAAATTTCCATGTTTAACTCAACCAGTCCTTCAGGAACACAAGATTCTAACCCATGTCTGGTTTACCAGAATGTAATGTGCATATTTTAGTTTTCTTTTTCACACTTTCTTTTGCTTTTCCAAGTTTACCTTGCTTTTTTGATAACTTTCAAAGTGTCAGAGAATGGAGAATGCATTTCTCCAATTCTCTGCTGTAGTGCATATAAAATATTAAATTTCATTTCCCAGGTGAGAAAATTTAGATACAATGACTATTATACCCTTGTCAAAAGCCATAGAGAAATGTTTAATAGCTCTAATCTACTAGAACTGCTGTATGAAGGATTCCATATTTCCTTTCTCCTCCTTCCTTTCATCTTTCCCTTTTAATTTCCATAATTACTTTGTAAAATGCTTCATGCCAAAAATAGCTCAAGCAGCCCAAGCAGTGATCCTTCCCACATCCTGTATAATTCTAATTACTCAGTTCACAAGCATCACAAGTTTCTGTGTAGCTTGCCAACTGGTAGACTGGCCTTCCCACCAGCACCTTTTGCCAAGCATTGTTTTTTCTATTACAAGAAGTCTAATCCTACTAAAGTCACATAGAAATCACACCTTTCCTTACCTGAGATCTCAGACAACAGTATCCTCCCCAATGATCCAACTTCCTTTCATTAGGCTCCACGTTCTAAACGTTCCACCTCTTCACAGCATGGGCTGGGAAGCAAACCTCCAAACATGGGTACTGGAGGGACATGCAGGATCCACACTGTAGCCTTGGAAAGCACATTTGCAAAAGAAATTCACTCACCTCAGAAATAAGTCAAAACAAAGAGATATAAAGCAATAGAAATAGAGACTTTTGTACAATATGGCATGGCCAAGGCTAATTTTATATTTTTATCAATTTCCCTGTACTTTGAAACCCTACTCAATCTACTTCTTTCTCCACAGCTCCATTATTTCTGAATCATTCACTGTTCCCTACTCTGGCTACTTATTCATTTATTTATTCATTCATTGACAATTCTGAAAAGCTTTCCTCGCAGCAATCTACAGATCATGTATCAGCATGCAAATGCTTTTCGATCAGTGACCATTCCATTCCCAGAACAGCACACTCTCTTTCATGCTCCGGGCTCATCTGGTCAATCTCAATGCCATAAATCAATTCCAAATCTATGAACAAAATTGATTAATCCAAAGATTGTATCATCTCCTTACATTATCTTTTTAAAATGCATTTGTATTTATAGAAAAATAAAAATAAGCATTGAGCAGGAGTGTAAGAAATCAGCAGTTTTTAGTCAGCCCTTCTTTATTCTCCCTTGGCAAGATAGGACTGAGTTTTCAATTTAGGTCATTTCTTTTCTACGAGTGGAATGACCAGTAGTTCTTCACAGTTCCAAGTGGAGTTGCTCTCCTGATTTAGACCATGTGTTGCTATCTAGATTGAGATGTGCTATACAAACTCATAGTTCTCCCTTGGTCTGGACATTGTTTTGTTCTTGAGAAACCTGGAGGATATTCAATAAGTGTTAGGTAATCTTTTAATATTTTTTTTATTAATGAGTAATTAATTTTCTGTCCTACAGTAACTATTTTACAAATTTTCATCAGCTCCTGCTATAACATTATATATTATTCTAGACTCAAAAGAAATATAAGTCAGAAAGAATATTGTACTAAAAACAACTTGAAAGATACAATTTCCGAATGACAAGAAAGAAAAAAGAAACAGATATGATACAACACAAGACATTTCTTCGCCGTAATGGTAACCCTGTCAATTCTACCAACAGACAAAAATAGGTAAAGCCCCTGAAATCATGGGTGTAGGAAAGGATTTTTAAACAGAACCCCTGTTACATAAGGAGTAGTAAAAATCAACAAACAAGAATTCATTGATTAAAAATCTCCTATGACAAATCAATACCCAACATCATTCTACATGAAGGATATTCACCATCACCACTCCCATTGGATATAGTCCTTAAAACATTAGCCAGAGCTATTAGACAAGAAAAAATAAAAGAGAGACAGAAAAAGAAGTTAAATTATTACTATTTATAGATGATATGGTCTTCTACAGAGAAGACTCTAAAATCTCTACCAAAAGACTTCTAGAATTAATGACCAAATTCAGTAGCATAGCAGGTTACAAAGCCAACACTTAAATATTAAAATTGTTCCTGTAAAACAATAATAAATCCACCCAGAGAGAGATTAGTGAAACAATAGTTTTCACAATATTATCAAGAAAACATATACTGAGGAATTAACCTAATCAAGGAAGTGAACAAGCTGTACAATGAATACTGCCGTTATGAAAGTGAGGTCCCTTGTGGTACGGGGCCCTTAAAAAATCTAAACTAAGATGTTCAGCTTGGTGAAGGTGGATATGAGCACTGGGAAGACTGGAGCGATTGTGGTCATACCCAGTTTATATGCCTGTGTAGTGTGGGTCACACTAGGCTGAGTGATACCTGATAGCAAAGACTATTTCCCCTTCCATTTTTATTTTCCAATATCTAATATTTGGAATAGTTTCACATACTAAGAAGCTGCTTTTAATATAAATAAATGAGTAAACTGAAGACATCCATAAGAAATACCACAGCAATAAGATCCATTCTCTTAATTCATTTCTTCAAAGATGTGGTAAAACAATCAATCAATGCATAGCATCATTTAATTAAATTTCTTGTTTAGATTATTATTACTTTATTCCAATTAATTTAATTGAATGAACTACCTATTTGCTTATAGGAATTACCAAAAGTACAGAGAAAAATCAAAACAAAGTCATCTAGCCTGATGTCTGTCACAGGTTACATACTCAGAAATGATTGTTCTTCTGTTGGCATGCATCGCTCCATTTGTAGTTTCTTAAAACATCCTTAGCACTTGTTGGGCCTCTTTTTATTTTTACTAAGTTAATGTTTTACAGGAGAACACAGATGAGTCACAAATATTATATGAAACACACATTTTTCATGTTAAAATATTTTTGTTCTTTTTCTCAGTATGTATGTTTAGATACGTGTTGCCATGAGTGTACCAGAAATCACTAGTAAATAATTATAATAACTTTAAAACACAAAACTGCCGTTGCCTTGAATCATTACCTTAAGGAAAGTGCTCTCAGTGCCCTAAGATAGCATAAGAAATATTTAAGAAGTATGATGGCAGACTTGGGGGATTTCAGATGATTTTCTTTACTCTGGCACTAATGAATTGAAAATAAATTTGCATAGCATATAGATTGATGCCTTAATTAAATGGAGTATCAACTTCTGGAAAAATGCATTCCTCTCCTTTGGATTTTTCATTCCATCTACCTCCCCTCCAACCTGACACCTGTCAGCATCACCTAATTATGGAGTTTTGGTTCATTTTGAGTTTCGAAGAGGTAATCTGAATATAAATTTTGGAAATAATTTATTTCCCAATTCACTGCTTCCCAGAAATATTTAGATAATCCACCCAAAGATTAGCATTTTGTGTTTATTTTCCCCACTCAGCAGAGGTGTGAGTTGGGTTTTAAGACCACAGTGAAATATTTTAAATCTACCTTGCAATTGCATTAGGGGTCTTCTTCTTTTCTTTAATTTTCTTTGTTTCTTTTCTTAATGGTGAAGTGAATATTGGAAATATGAATATTCGTTTGTTCTCCTTTCCCAGAATTATATGTATATTTATGGAACTTATGTTTAATTTAAAGTCTCCTTTATAAGGGCTGAAATTAAAAAAAAAGTTTGTTGTTTTTTATGAACTGTATACAAAATACGCATTTAAATGTTTAATACAATCTTTTTTTTCAGAAAGGCTTTTGAATTTTAGTTGAAGACTCTTCATTAATTTTAATAATGTAAATCATAAGTTGCCACAAGAAAAATGTAGATAGTACAGAACATGGCCCATAAGCTTCTACTGAATTTATTGTGATTATCTGGAGTGACAGACTCTCAGGTGAGCTAAAGATCATATGCTGGTCCACCAACATGGCTGCCTCTCATAAAGAAATGGCATATTGTTGAAGTAAGAACTTGAGGCTGAAATTAAAACTGTGCTGTTCAACAGAATCAGGAAAGAGTTTGACAAGAAGCGTGTCAGAAGGAAAACAAAAGTGATTACAGCTGGCAAGGAAGAAAGGTAAGAAGAGAAACAAAAGGTAAGGAGAGAAACAAAAATGATATTTAGAATCTAATTTGCATCAACTCGTATGAATTCTGAACATTTTTGGTAAGGCCATCACCTCGTTTAGGTGCCAAGCATAGCCACAGCACACATCTTAAAGTGGATTAATATAAAGTAAAATCCTAACTGCATCTACTTTATTCAGAATGATTGGTTGAGTGCATACATGGTAATATAAAGGTCTTTATTAGAAGAGTTGAATTAATGGAGTGCTGAAGTGGGAAACTAGTATGTAGAATTTTGAAAACTTAGCATTCAGAACATCTGTCTCACTAAATGATTTTTTAAAATGTTTCACTTGTCCCTCAACTACTGAGAAAAAGTGGCAGTCCTTCTTTTCCCCCTGTCAATTTCAGAAGCTGATATCACATGTATGAGAGAACTCCCCATTGATGCTTCCTAAGACTTAAGGTAAACACTAGCATAAATTTGCAAAATAGCCATCGAGCAGGATTCATTTGCAGCCTAAATTGTCCCTTGCTGTTGAAAGTGCAACCTCACTAATGCCCAGGTGAAATAAGTCTTACAAGTCTCTAGATTCAAGCCGAAGATTTCTTCTCTATATAAAGATTATTGAATCAATTGTTTCAAATTCCCAGATAACTTGTCCTCATGCTGAGCTGATGCAAATCTGTTTGATGCAAATACTAATGAATGCGTGAAGAACACTCTTTATTCTACAAAGAACAGCAACGACATTATAAATAACTGTAATGGGAAGGACTCCTGTGTTCATAATGATAACTCAGTTGTTCATGATTCTTTTTAAAATTTGTTACCTGCATTAGACACACAAGATGGAAGAGAAAAGTTTATTGTAGTTTAAGTTTGCTTGAAGCATCTAGTCTGTGACTACAGAGGTCAAATGTGACAACAGGTTGCCAAAAAATCACATGTAGCCAGAGAAAGGCCCTTGTTTTTCTAACAAGAGAACAGGTTAAGGAAAAATTAAGTGAGTGGACTTGCAGCATCTAAGCTTGAAGGTATCGAAAGTATATGTAGAGCATCTTTGAATGAAAATATCTTCATAGGTCAATGAAAACCCAAGACTGAGGAATGTTGCTTCGTCTTATGAGAAAAGCTGTCTCAGAGACGTGAACATTCACAGGTTAGCACCTGAGAAAGTCACTTTGTTGGGAAAGGGAAGAATCTCCGCAGAGGAGAGACTGTGACTGAGGCCCCTGTCTTCTGACAAGTGTGAATAATTCTGATCCAAACCTTGGAAACCTTTAAAATAAGAGTTCAGAGTAAATAAGCCTAAGCAAATTGAACTTATCACTCACCTGCTTTTTAAACAACTTTAAGCATTCCATACCTTTCAAACTGGTTACATGAGGCTCTAGACAATCTATCCTGCACCATGTCAATGTCATACAGGATGATTTGAGGCAGCTCACGAAATTTCTAACTATCTTCTGTGTGCATCATAGTCTCACAAGTTCCTCCATCTTTGACATAAGTTCTTCCTTTCACTTTCTCTCTTTGGCACAAACCTCTAGTTTACTGAAATCTTTAAAAAAGATTTAAAAATTTTCTCTCCTGTGGTAAGGCTGCTGCTTTTTCATTCTCTGTTGTCATGCAAGTCTTTTTTTCTAAATTTTTTTTCTGATAACCAACTTTCCTTTGCTTATCTTTGGGCATATATGACTCTGATAAATTATATGTTACAACTTCTGCCGTAGGATCAACTTATGTGTGTCCTTATAGCTCTGAAGAGTGCCTGACTGTCATGCATATTGAAAACCTGTATACTGATTAAATGAAAGTGCGTCCTATTCTCCACTGTTTATGACATAGAATGTTCAGAAATTCTCTTTCAATTACAAATCACAGTCTTCAGAAAGAGGAAGAGAAGTTTTAAATGAAAGTAAAGTATGAAGATATGAAAAGACATCATGGATTTTGATTGAGAGGCAGTTCTTCATGTTATGCTACCACAACAAAATTATGGTCTGTGTTTTCTCAGAAACAATCTGACCTGTTAGGACTTGATCACAATTTACAATCATTTAAATATAGAGTCCATTGGAATTGAACCAAAATTTTGGGCTCCATTTATGTTAAGGTCAAGAATATTGTGGTATAGAACCCAGAGGCGCCTGAAGGCTGGTTGGGGTGGTGAGGCCCGAGGCAGGAAGATGGCGACAGGGTGAGCAGCAAGGGAGCGAACCTCCTTAATAAACACCACCAGCTCGAGACAGACTTGGTGAGCGTGAATGCCGGAACCTCGGCTGGGAAGTTTAAACTGGGCGTATTTCTCTGAGATGAAGGGGGAGATGTGGTAGGGCGGACCAGGCTGCCGGGGCGAGACGTGGGAAAGTCCCAGACGCTGGGAG